>CAMOHE010042791.1:0-66888 GCA_946598075.1 Artocarpus hirsutus | reverse complement strand
CCCCCCCCCCCCCCCCCCCCCACCAACACACTCCTAGATTTTTGACAAATTTTTTTAACATATTTCAATATATATTGGCAAGTAATTACATAGATGCTTAAGTAAAACAAGAGACTTTGTATTCCAAATTAGCAAGTAATTAAAAATACAAGACTGCATTTAAACAAAACTAAATTACTTAGATAGGCTTGTAATATATATATATATATATAGGTTTTTTAATAATAATAACATCATACGGTAGCCAGAATTGTTACTTCAATCATCATGCAGGATACCAAAATCTAAAATTTTCAGTCTAGTCCAGTCCAGTCCAGTATCTAGCACAAAACGCAACATGGTGTCCTACATTGTCTATAAATCTTATCACTGTGTATCAAAACTTAGATTTGCTGAGCTCGCTTTCTCTTTCTAAAATTCTCACTTTTGTCTAAAATTCTCTCCCTCTCTCTCTAAAATTTGAAGCTTGTTCTTAATTTTCTAGATCTTCTCTATTATTTTTTCTCATAAAAACAAATTTCATCCACAACCCCTCAATCATCTTTATTTCTTTCTTTCTTTCTTTCTTGTTTCTTTTTCTTTGTTTTCTATGGATCTAAAGTACCATCACCTAAGAAACTACTTCCCATCATTTTCCCAGGAGGTTCTCAAGCAGAAACACAAGTCTAGAGTCACTCAACGTTGGATTCTCATGCATTTTGGAATCCCTGGTGATGTAAGGATGTTGATGAAAGGAAAAATTCATCCTACCGACTTCAATCAGAGGTCCAACCTTCCAAGTATAGGTACTAGTCGTAGTGCGATGAGAAGAAGATCTCATGTGATCAACTTTGGATGTCACAAATGTGGACGACAGACTTATGAGGGTAAGTGTCATTAACCTGAATTTGTGTCAATAAATAGGGAGGATAAAATCCATTTCTACAAAGATGGCCTTTCTAAAGAAAACATGGATGACCTCCATGCTTCTCTTCAGAACTATCCAAATGGATATGTTCAAGGTGTGATTTCCAATCTCTAGCCCAAATTCCATGTAGAAAGAAAACGCCTTAGGAATCTAGCATTTAAAGACCCGATTTGTCAGTTTTTAAGAAAATTAGATGAGGAGTAAATTCTTAATCCTTAGAGGTCGTTTAGTGTTTCTACCAAAAAATGTATTTAGTGTTTTGAGTGTTTGTTTGTTTTTAGATTGTTATATTATATATTAAATAATAAAATGTTTTTATTTTAGCATTACAGTAGTTATTCAATAGCAGTCTTTGTTCCTCATTTGTCAAAAAGTTATATAGTCATGTCAGAATGTCTTTTGTTATTTTGTTTGTAAATTGTCAAAAAAGTGTACAGTCAAACATGTCATATTTTTAAAAAGTTTATGACAGCTTTTTAGATTTGGTGCTCATTTGTCAAAAAGTTGTGTAGTCATGTCAAACTGTCCTTTGTCTTTTCTTTTTTCAATTATCAAAAGTTGTTCAGTCTAAGTATCATTTTTCAAAATTCAGTCAAATTATGTGTTTACTTTTTCAAATTTGTTTAGATTTGGTCTGACTTTTTCTAACATGTCCCTATATTATTTTCTTACTTTTCATATGTACAATATCATATCATATTTTCTTTGCTTACCAACACATATTTTGTTTAAACTCTAAAGAAACCTGCTATCACCTACTTGTCATAAATCCTTAGTCTTTTGGCATTTTCATCTTCTTTAGGATCTCATTCAAGACTTAGTGTTTTAGGCAAGTGGACTTAAAATGGAAACCCAAAAAATCAAATAATGAAAAAAAGATTCAGTCTGTCTTAGAAACCAAACATGTCTTCCTCTTATTCATCTACAAAAATTGAAACCATTTGTGTCTTCTGTGGTTTCAGTCCTAATAAAGGTAGAGTCTACTTAGAAGCCGTACAATCCTGAGGACAACTCCTGGCACCTAGGAAGATTAACATGATTTATGGGGGAGGTAGCTTAGGGTTAATTGGGAGTGTAGCAACAGCAGCATGTTCTAGGGGTAGCCATGTTATAGGGATTATACCTTATCTCCTAGCTAAAGGGAATCTCTATGGGAAAACCATAGGCAAGGAAGAGAGAGTTTTGGACATATCTAAGCGTCTTGAAAACATAACCCATAATTATGACACTTTCATTGCATTATCTGATGGTGTAGGCTCCCTTGAAAAGTTATTTATTGTTGGAAGTAGGAATTTGTTGGGCATTCACTTCAAACCCATAGGTCTTTTAAATATAAATGGTTTTTATGATGGTCTTTTAAAGTTTTTAGATTATACTATGGAACAAAACTTCATTATAGAGTTAAGGAGACAAATCTTTATTGCTACTTCAACAACTGAAGACCTGCTTAACAAAATGCAAGTCATTCATCCAGAGCTCGACATAGCAACGTCTAAGCTTGATTAGAAGAAAGAAAGCATGAAGTGACCACTAGATTTGAACATTCACCTGTAATCTTTTAGTTTTACCCACAGTATATTCATCTACATTTCTTGTATCCTAAATAACTGCTCTCCTCCACATCTTGTATTTTTTGGAGACATGTTGTTGTTAAAATGTTTAGATTCAATAACTCTAGTGTTAGGATGGCTGATATGATAGAGTAACTAGTACTCTCAAAACATATCATGTTTAAGGTCCGATCTTTTTTTATCGATGCTTCAATAATCTCTATGTATACATGGTTAGGATAACTATTTATACGAAATATTTTGTACTCTCGAAATGTTTCTATATCATATCTGTAAACTTTTTATGTATTATTTTAATAGGCGTTTTTAATATAAATACTTGTGTTGTTTATTATTATTATTATTATTACGCAATATAACATTCCTAATCTAATTATAAACCACGGTTCAAAAATAATAAAGGATTGAAAAATAATATGATAAACATATCTGCTTTTCTTGATTAAAATATATAGCTTATGTAATTAATGAGTTTATACAAACATAACCACGGCCCCCTTGACTCAAAATCCTGGCTTCGTCACTGCACAACCGTAAGCCTTTCTTCCTTTTAATTAATGAGTTCAAATAGTTTATATTAAACAATAAAAAATGAACAAAAAAATAAGAATTTTGAAGAAGAAAGAATGTTGGAATTCATGACCATTCTTTTAGAGAAGAAATATTTACACGAAGTGTCTATTTTATGCTTACTGAGTCTAAAATTTATTTCTAAACAATATTACAGTACTATCTATTTTTTAAGTTTTGGTGATTTAGAATGCTCATTATGCCTTAGTGTATAATTTTAGGCACTTTTTTCTTGATGTTGTTATTTGTTTTCATATTTATAGTAGTAGTGTTAGTTATATTGACTAAATGCAATAAATCATACCTAAATTGTATGTGAATAAATATCAACAATTAGCTGTTTTTCTTTAATTGCACACATTTATTCACGTTATTACTGCCAATTATGCCCTTTATATAATTAGGGCTCATTTTTTTGTTTCAATAATTGTTCCCATTTTAGTTTAGTGTTGATTTTGTGCAATTAATTCTCTATATATTATATGTCATTCATATACTTTTATTTAATTTAGGTATTTTGCTCTCTTTTCCATCAATTTTAATTTGATTAAATCATTATTATAATAATAAAGATTTATTGTTTTATATTGAAAATGTTTTGACGGACTAAATATATGCTTTTTATAATGTTTTTATTTTTGTTGATACTGACTTCTTTACAATAATGATACTATGAAATTATAATTCTAAATTACTAATTGCTTTACTTTTTATTATAATTTTCATATTTATTTTGACAATGAAAACTTTTTGATAGATTTAGAACTTGTTGTGGAATCAATGTTTTACTTAATTTTTATGCTACTTTCATTCATTCTAAGTTGCAAATATTTTCATAGTGAATAGTTCTTTATAATAATAAACATATTAAAAACTGATTTTAGGGACATGATGGGTCTTTTTTTAGGGTTTTAGGGTTGGGTCCTTTTTTTTTCTTTTTTTTTTTTTTGTTTCCTTTTTTACTTTCATATTGAATGAGTAAAATATCATAATTATTATGTATCTAACTTTCACGTCTTTAAAAGGAAAATTATAATTCATTATTTTGCATTTTTTTTTTTTGTGTTTTCTTATTTAAGCATTTATTATACTTTTAATTTTTTTTATTATTTAGGGTCATAATAGTCTTTATAAGTATCATTGTAGATAGTTTTGTAATTAAATGACTTTCCGGGCAATTTTGGATTCAATCTGCTATAATATCACACTTTATGTAAATGACCCTTTAAAAAAAGTAAGGCACAATATATACATTATTTTTTAAGATAAAGTGCATAACAAGAATTTTTAAAGTATTTTTATCCTTGAATGTAATTTTATTAATGGGTAATATAGTAATAAGAAATTTTATTAAAAAAAATTGTGTAAAAGTAGAATGTGGGATGTCAATAGACACAACCTTTCATTAAAAATATTGGATTCTTTATTTGATATTACCATGATTGCAAGCATGATCATGTACTTTACTTGAGGGTTAATTTTTTTTTCCCACTAATTGTTCTTTTTTTTATTTAAATACTAGAAACACCAACTTTAATATCAACTAATGTACCAATTCATAAATTGTCATGTTTTTATTGATAAACATTTAAAATATTACAACATCAACAGGTTGGGTCTGCGAACGAATTGATGAGAACTTAAGAATTAAGATTAAAGTTGGTATTTCTTGCATTTCATTACTCTTGCAAAAAAAAAAAAATATACATTACATGCACATCGAGCTTATGATCATCATTATCATTAGTTATTTGTTTATTTTTCTTTTAGGACCTACAATAATAAAAGAAGGGCAAACTTGTGATATCTAATATATATATATATATATATATATATATATTGATAATTGGCTATGAAAACATCAACTAAGAGCCACTAAGAGCAAGAATACAACACAAATCTAGAGCCAACAAAATGGATGCCACTTACACGATTAGGCAGTTTAATTGCACACATGACTCGTAATGGTCGGTAACACAACTTTGGCCACACTAGCCACATTCTACTTCCAAAATGGTCCCTAACATAACTTAACATGCATCTCCTCTTGGGCCAGGAGACTGATACATTACTTTCTTATCTTAACTTGAGTGTTAGATTACTGGTCTTATAATCTTAGTGAACATTATATATGACATAGCTTAATGTCTAAAACCTTAAACATAACAATTGCAAATATATTACTAATCATAACTCGGGAATTTTTAAAACACTATGCACAGCATTGCAAACACACGTTAAACATACAAGTAAACATTTGAAAATCATTTTCTTCATATCATAGGTAGGGTTTGAAACTTACCTAAGCAAAGCTCTAACGTTCCCAGTTCATCCTTTTCCTTCTATTGGTCAACTTTTGTGTCCTATTCAAATGACACCAACTATTAGCTAACTTTTTTATTGCTGACCTACCCAATCGATAACATAGTTTAAGCATTAAACATTCACTCCTTTTGCTTAGCGTCATTCCTTATCGACGATATATTTTTGTCTAAAGGTGTTTCACTAATTGGAGTGCCTGAGCTCCATTTCAGTCGTTTGATAAGAAATGACGATTTTACCATTAACAGGTTGTATATCACATAACTTAAACTTGTTATTTTATTTTACCATCCTGTTACTTACATGTTACAAAAAAATTCATGCTAAGGGATGTTTTTCTAAATCGAGTGTTTCGTGGTCCATTTGAATCATTTTATGAAAATTAATCGATTTGCCCTTGATGGGTTTTAGAAAACCTTCGGAGCACATTTTATACCTAAACTTACATTTACTCGCTACTTATAATGTTAGGAAAAATAAAACATTGGTTTTCTTTTTGTGAGAAATCTATTTTGGCAAAACTTTACAATTTTAAATCGTACTATGAAAATCTTGACGATTTTACGCTTAACGTGGTTTTCTCAAAAATTTCAAATTTCATTTAGGTTTTCAAACATTAATTTACGTGCTGCCCATAACTGCATAGAAAGCCACTTTTACATAGTGAAAATTTACATTCTATACTGTTTATAGTTTTTATCCGAAACATAAAATCTTGACATTTTTACCCCCAGAACCCAAAATAATTACTTTATACGAAAGTGTTTAGCTTTTTAGAATGATTAAAACTTATAAAAGCTCCTTAGTCAAATTCAAACAATTTCAAAATGTTTTCCTTATTTTATTGTTTTGAAATTTTATCACTAAATATCATAAAACTTGTGAAATAAAATCAATGTAGATTTTTCATAAGCTGTTTGTAACTCCTGACTATTTGATGAGATATACAACTTTTGTGTTTTGACTTTTCTCAAAATCATTCATCTTCAGGGTGTTCTTTGACCGGCAAAACCAAAATTACTTATTCCAATTATAATTTGAGCCAGATTTCTTCATGAAATTGTCCATTCAATGTTACTAATAAATTTTGTATTGAACTCAGAAAATAATTTAGCCTCTAAGGGCTTCAAAACTGATTTCTTTAAAAATAACCCTTGAAAACACTTTTTATGTCAAAACTTTCCATAACTTATTTTTCTAAGTTTTAATCTCATTTAAACCATTCCAAATATTTATCAAACTTTTGATACTTGAATTATGCCATAATATTTACTTTACATGCCATGATCAAAAATCAACTTATCAAACACTTAAATTTCTAAAACTTGGTGTTTTACACAAAGTTTGTCACACTTTGTCTTTTTAGCATTAAACCCTTTTTTCATCCATCTATAATCTATCACCATCATCATCATAATCATGCCATAAAGTCTCTTTATATGCCATGGTCCATTCATTTCATAAATTACATATCAAACACTTAATATACATAAACCAGCTCAAGGCTAAGTTTTAGGATTTACCAAGAGATTTCCTAAGCTTTTGCACCCCCTCTTTGATGCTTTGAACTTTGATAGCACTCCTTTCTCATATTCATACCATAACCCACTTAAACCCCACTTAGAACGAAAGGAAAAATCACCAAAATACTTAGAAAAATTTAAGATTTAATACCTTTAAAGTTACTAATCATAACACTTGAATTCTTGAACTTGCTTCTAAAGTGGTTTTGAGGTGTTTTTTTACAAAATATTGGGAGAATTATGGGGAAGAGTGGATAGTTTCATGGAAGAGGAAATGAGTTTTTTTTTTTGCATGTCTCTTTCAAAATGATGGTGACAAAGCTTATCCATACACCTAACCGATTAAGACAGCTCACTAGGGACCAAAATGTTAAAAAAATTTGCTCTACAACTCTCAACAAGTCTAGCCAATATGGGAGGAAGATGTGGCATATTTTCCTCCTTTGGAGTGTCATAAAAATGGCTTATTTCCAAATGCACTCCTAATCCTTTAAAGTCATCATATCGGGGACTAAATTGCAAATAAAAGTTTGCATCGCAACTTGTGGCAAAACTGGTTCCATAGAGAGGAGATGTGTGGCCTATTTTGCCCTATTTTGGTGTCACTTTGGTGGATCCCACGTCACCTTTTGACAATCCAAAGTTTAGGAAAGAAGAGGAGGTTGATGGGATTTTTCTACATGGAGTAAGTCCCGTAGTTGTTGAAAAATTGATTCGGTGATGCAACAAAATTTTTTATATAATTACCTAAAATATAACTCAAGTTGCTATAAACTATAAATAGAATTCTAATCATACACACCCGTTGTTGACTAGAAGTAACACTTCATAACTCATCAAAGGAATTTTAACCCCCAAACCTACAGTGTTATGACTCTTCCTTCATGCTATTGTATGAGTGAGCATAACTTAGCATATCTCCATCACAGCTTCTCTCTTTCCACCCACTATAGTGGTTGAGGAACTATGATCACCAAAGGTAAGTGATCTAAGCTCTACTCTTGAAAATTTGTACTATAACAGCCTGAGAATAAAAAAGGGCCCAAAGCCTTTATTTGTAGAATAGCTTGGAGGAGTCAGAAGTCTATCAGGATTTGAAGAGATTTTTCTCTCTCCTACTCTAAAAGAAAATGCTACATGAGGATAATCTCCCCTTGGTGTACATGCCAACATCATGTAGAGCTAAGTCCAAACCCCAGCCAATTACAATGTAGGGTTCTATGATTATCTATATCTTCAGCATAAAACCAATTTAAATAATTCCATTTAAAGTATAATTCTATAATTTAAAATGATTACCTAATTTAACTAATTATTGATAATTATCCTTTATTTAAATTCAAATGAAATTAGAAGAGTCTGCTGTCCGGACTTGCAACCAGTAGAAGGTTTTAGTAGGTTGTATTATAGCAAGACAAGGCATGTAAATTCTTAACTTTCTTTATTTCTGGACTGTGGTTGTATTAAAATATTGTCAGTACTATGTGGGTCAGTGGAACTCATTTTCGCCTCACCTTATATTTTGATTGTTTTTACTGTTTTCTTATTGCTTATTTTGTTATTCTCATTGTTCAAATATTATAACCGTTAGCTTTAAATAAACGATTTTAAAATCATCACATTTTTATTTATAAATTTAATTCCTAAAACCCAATTTTTAACAAAATTTTTACTTAATTAACTTAATTAATCCACCACGTCACCTCTCGTGCTCCGGGGCGTGACAGAATGGTATCAGAGCTGAAGGTTATGAACCTTGGAAATTGTGCACACATAGGTACGACAATGAAATACCATTGACAGTCCAAATTTTGTTTTTAGAAGTGAGAGAATGGCACCTAGACGACGTTCGACGACCGATGCCGAGTTCGAAAATGATGAGGGCATGATGAGGGCTATGTTTGCTACATTTTGGCAAATGGCAACCAGGGCAAGACTAGACTTTAAGAAATTCTGACGTGCATATGTATCGACTTTTGACAAAACTAGGGACCCGCAGGTGGCAGAGTATTGGCTAGATTCGATCGTAAAGCATCTGGATACTCTTGGTGTGCCAATGGAGTATCGTGTGGAATTCATGGTGTATAAGTTTGAAGGTGGTGCTAATACTTGGTGGAAGCAAGCAAAACACCTGGAGAACAATGGTAACATCAGTTGGGACAGATTTGAGGAGCTGTTCTATGATCGCTACTTTTTGCAGGGATACAGGGACCAAAAAGCGACATAATTCTATAGGTTGCAGCAGGGCGATATGTCAGTACAGGAATATGAAGCGAAGTTCAATGAATTGGCTAGGTTTGCTTCATCTGTAGTAGCATTGGAACGTGAGAAGTGCATCAAATTCCAAGACGGACTCAAAGCCCCTATTTGACGACAGGTGGTTGCCCTGCGACTCAGGAATTTTGGTGAGCTTGTGTCATCAGCAATATCAGTGGAAAATGATTACGCACAGTACTGTGAGAATCAAGCTAAGACGTCAGGAGGACCACAGAGGAACGGCAGGAGGAGCATCAATAGTCGATCGACTCTAGGAAAGAACAAACAGGGTGGCGCGAATAGTGGCAGCAATAGTTCCTCCAGCAACGGGCGCAGCAATCCCTACAGCTTCCATTGTCACTATTGCCAGCAGCCGGGACACATAAAGAGGAATTGTCTGATCAGGAGTGCTCGCCTAAGAGTCCAGATCAGAGAAGGAGCCAGTCGTCAGCCTCAGCCTCAACAGTACCCTCAGCTTCCATTCCATCAGTTCTCTCCTCAATAACTGCCATATTCAGCACAAGGACACCAACCGTAGAACTTTCAGCGTAATATCCCTCAGTACCGAGCATCGAGTATAGCTAGTGTGCAGTCGCCATCATCACAGCAGTATCGGCCAACTAACCCAAGGTCAAGCAATGTTGGTAGAGGAAAAGGAAAAGCTCCAATACAGGTTCACATGATGACATCAGGGAGTTCAGATGCCCAGACTAATAACACAATTGTCGACGGTACGATCATGGTTTCTCAGTCTTTAGCACACGTGTTATTTGATACTGGTGCCACTCGTTCTCTTATTTCAAGCTCTTTTGTACATGCCTTGGGATTAGAGATAGAAGAATTTGGTGAACCCTTAGTTATAGCTTCACCCTTGGGGTGGGTGTGTATGAATAGTATTTGTAAAGCCTGTAAAATAAAAATTAGGGATGAGATTTTGAAAAGTGATTTGATTGTGATCCCTATGAGTTCATATGATGTAATATTACGGATGGACTGGTTGTCCCGATATAATGCAGTGGTAGACTACCAACTTAGGAAAGTAATCCTAGTGTCTGATAAGGGGACGGTGATCACTTACTAGGGTGGCGGTGATTGGTTAATGAGTGAGTGTCTCGTAAGGGCATGTCTCGAAGGGCGAAAGAATGTCGTTTGTCATGCTATCCTCATGAATTTGAAAGGAGAGCCTAATGTTGCGAAAGGACATGCAGTGATTCCAATGGTAGATGAATTTGAAGATGTCTTCCCCGACGAGCTACTAGGATTACCACCGCATTAGGAAATTGAATTTGGTATTGAATTGTTTCCAGGGACGGCACCAATTTCTATAGCACCTTACCGGATGGCGCCGACAGAAATGAAAGAACTCACGAGGCAACTTCAGGAGCTTGCTGATAAGGGATACATCCAAAATAGTACATCACCTTGGGGAGCACCGGTTTTGTTTGCAAAGAAGCATGATGGAACCCTCAGGTTATGTATAGATTATCGACAGTTGAATCGGGTCACAGTGAAGAATAAGTATCTCTTGCCAGGATTGACGAGTTATTTGATCAGTTGAGAGGCTCATAGTACTTCTCAAAGATAGGCTTGAGGTCAGGATATTATCAACTCAGGATTGAGGAAGAGGACATTCCTAAGACATCTTTCAGGACTCGGTATGGTCATTTTGAATTTCTAGTGATGTCGTTTGAATTGACAAACGCTCTGGCAACTTTCATGGATTTGATGAACAGGATATTCAGGCCTTACTTGGACCAATTCGTGATCGTGTTCATCGATGACATCTTGGTTTATTCTAAGACTTGGGAGGAGCATGAGCAGCATCTCAGGATCGTGCTTCAGACTCTACGGAAGCATCAGTTGTATGCCAAAAAGGAAAAGTGTGAATTCTGGTTAACAGAGGTCCAATTTTTGGGTCATGTTATCTCCAAGCATGGTATCTCAGTGGATTCGTCAAAGATAGAAGCCATAGTGGATTGGGAATGACCGAGGAATGTGGCAGAGATCCATAGTTTCTTGGGACTTGCAGGATATTATGGGAAATTTGTGAAAGACTTTTCAAATATAGCAGCACCGTTAACAAGATTGGTTAGAAAAAATGTCAAGTTTGAGTGGAACGAAGAATGTGAGTTCACTTTTCAAGAGCTGAAGAATCGGTTGACCTCAGCCCCAGTGTTGATCATTCCTAGCAGTGACGAGCCATACGAGGTTTATACGAATGCTTCAGGACATGGACTTGGGTGTGTGTTGATGCAGCATGGACGAGTGGTTGCATATGGATCGAGACAGTTAGGAACTCACGAACAAAATTTCCCTACTCATGATTTGGAGCTCGCAGCAGTGATTCATGTGCTAAAGATCAGGAGATGTTATTTGTATGGAGCGACATTTTAGGTTTTCTCCGACCATAAAAGTTTGAGGTATGTGTTTACTCAAAGGGATTTGAACCTGAGGCAACGAAGATGGATAGAATACATGAAGGATTATGATTTCACACTGCAATATCATCCCGGGAAAGCTAATGTCTTCGTGGATGCGCTCAGTCGAAAATCTTTAGGGATACTTGCATGTTTGGCTCTTGAAGATTGGAAAAGGGATGCGACAGTAAGTGAGTTCGGGCTACAGTATCATGAAGACTACGATCGCATTTCGGTGTACCATATGGAGACGACCCCAACTCTTATTCAGATGGTGAAATAAAATCAGTGGCAGGACTAGCATCTTCAAGGAATCTGGATGCGAATTCATAATGGCGAGTAGTTTGAAGAATGGAGAATACATACGAACGGATTGTTGTACTTCAGGGAGCATCTAGCAGTTCCAGCTATTGCAGAAGTGACGACAGCCGTAATGGACGAAGCTCATAGGTCTCAGTTTGCCATTCATCGAGGGACCATAAAGATGTATCGTGATCTTAAGAGACAATATTGGTGGAGAGGTATGAAGAAGGATGTTTGAAAATACGTGGCCAAGTGTGCAACTTGTCTTCAGGTGAAAGCCGAGCATCAGAAGCCAGCAGGTCAGCTTTAGCCACTTCCTAGTCCAAGGTGGAAATGGGAGCACATGACGATGGATTTTCTTACCGGATTGCCGAGGACAGAACAGCGGCACGATGCAATTTGGGTCGTGGTCAATAGGTTAACGAAGTCAGCTCATTTCATTCCATTTAGATCGATGTGTTTGAGGAGGATTCTTGGGGAGTTGTATCTATAGAACATAGTAAGGTTGCATGGAGTTCCTATATCCATCACATCAGATAGGGATACCAGGTTTAATGCCAAATATTGGAGGAGCTTCCAGGAGGCTATAGGCATAGATTTGAACTTCAACATGGCATTTCATCCTTAGACCGATGGACAATCTGAGCGGGTTATCCAGATCCTCGAAGACATGTTACGAGCTTGTGCATTGGATTTTGGCAGGAACTGGAAGAAGTACTTGCATCTGGCGGAGTTCGCATACAACAACAGCTATCAATCGAGTATTGGTATGGCACCATTCGAAGCATTGTATGGACGACCGTATCGATCGTCGATGTGTTGGGCCGAATCAGAAGATAGAGTTATTCTTGGACCGGATGAGATCTGCAATAGCAACGAGAAGATCGTCGTGATTGGAGATCGACTGAAAGAAGCTCAAAGTCGATAGGAGAGTTACGCGGATAGAGGCGTCAACCTCTGGAATTTGAGGTTGGAGACTTTGTTCTCTTGAAGGTATCGCCTCGCAAAGGCATTTCACGGTTCGGAGTCAAAGGAAAACTCACGCCAAGATATGTCGGACCGTTCGAGATTACTCAACGTGTTAGTGTGGTTGCTTATCGACTCAACCTTCCTTCAGAACTTTCACATGTTCACCACGTATTTCATGTGACAATGCTTCGGAAGTGTCAACCTGAGTAGGATAAGATCATTTCATTCCAGGACGTGCAGATTTAGGAAGACACGACATACGAAGAAGTATCGATCCAGATCATCTATCGTAAAGTGATTAGCTTGCGTCGTCATGAGATCCCGTTAGTTAAGCTCGTGTGGCACATCACAGGATTGATGAAACCACTTGGGAATTAGAGTCAAGTATGCAGGAGTTGTATCCACATTTGTTTTGTTTTTGAATCGATATGTAAATTTCGAGGACGAAATTTCTTTTAGGGGTGGAGAGTTGTAACACCCCGAAATTTATTAAATGTTATTAAAATGTAAAATGGTGGAATAATGGGCCATAATGAGTATTTTAAACCTAACTTGATTATTTTGTGAAATTTCTAAATCTGGTGTTATTTTATTGATTTAAAAATTTTAATTGCTCTTGATTAATTTTAATTATTATTTTAAATTTTAGTAAAATGATTTGTTAAATACAAAGTAGCTTTTATTTAAAAACAGTGTGTTGTTGCACATGGTTTTGTGCAACTAATTCTCTCTCTCTCCCTCCATTTATATATCATCTCTCTCTCTCTTCCTCACTCTCACTCGTCACTCTCTCTCTCCTCCCTCTCTCACCCATGTCTCTCTCTCACTCTCCCTCACTGTTCCTCTCATTCTCTCTCAATCTCTCTCTAAAATTTTGAAACAAAATTCGATTTCAAGCTTCGAGATTGTGGATTGAAGGCTCGGGAATGTGATTGAGCAATCACAAACTCGAATCAAAGCTTAATCCAAGGTTAGTTTTTAAAATTTCTAAACTTTTAAATTTTTCAATTTTTCTTGCATTTTGAAATCTAAGCATTTCTAAGCTTAGAAAACCTTCAATCTAGGTTAAATGAACTTAGAATAACTAGAATATAAACTTCGTTTCATCAAAAACGGATTTGAAACAAAATTTTTCATTTTTCTCAAATTTTTCTCATTTTCAAATTTTTTCAAAAATTTTGTTTAAAACTTGTTTCAATGCATTAAAAAGTAATCTACTATGTTTTTCTATTGTTTATGATTATTACCCATGCCTGAGAACTGAGAAAACAGATTGAAATTGAAGATTTGGGCTCGGGAGGCCGAGATCCGTTCTTGAAAAATTCTAGAATTTTTCCAGATCGACAGGCCGAACTTCATGTTTAGCAGGCTGGATTCAAGTGTTTGGCAGGCTAGATTCATCCGACCGGCAGGCCAAACCTGAAAAAGTTCGGCCGACCGGACTTGGCTTTCCTACAGGCCGAACTATGCAGTTCGGCCGGCCAAGCCAAGGCAACCAGCAGGCCGACCGGACATGATGAAATTTTGTGATTTTTCACCCATTTTCACTATTTTGAAACCCGATTGAAATTTCAACTTTATAAAATGATTTTATAAACCTAAATGGCACACTAGGACACCATGAGATGATTTAAATACATAAGATATCTCACGATAGATACTAATAGACCTAGTTTTTATTTAAGATTATGCGTGGATCCGCGGAGCTAACGTATAGCGGACCGGGATTACGGTGTGAAACATCGACACGAGTATTGATGTAGGACTTCTACCCCTTCCTTGGTAACTAGTTTTAAATGTTTTGGTCTCAAATGAAATTTTAATGAAAATGCTTTTAATAGTTGATTGAAAAAGGATTTTATTGACTATTTTCTAAAACGATAGATCGAGGTGCTTTCATAATAAACCTCATAATGAATGTGAATGATTATATTTGGTAAAAAGAGATTTTATAATCAAGAAAAGATATATGGAAAAATCCAAAAATGAGAAAAATTTGAGAAAAATGAAAAATCTTGTTTCAAATCTGTTTTTGATTAAACGAAATTTATATTCTAGTTATTCTAAGTTCATCTAACCTATATTAAAGGTTTTCTAAGTTTAGAAATGCTTAGATTTCAAAATGCAAGAAAAATTAAAAAATTTAAAAAGTTTAGAAATTTTGAAAACTAACCTTAGATTAAGCTTTGATTCGAGTTTGTGATTGCTCAATCACATTCTCGAGTCTTTAATCCACAATCTCGAAGCTTGAAATCGAATTTTGTTTCAAAATTTTAGAGAGAGATTGAGAGAGAATGAGAGGAACCGTGAGGGAGAGTGAGAGAGAGACATGGGTGAGAGAGAGAGGAGAGAGAGAGTGACGAGTGAGAGTGAGGAAGAGAGAGAGAGATGAGATATAAATATAGGGGGAGAGAGAGAAGTAGTTGCACAAAACCGTATGCAACAATACACTATTTTCAAATAAAAGCTACTTGGTATTTAACAAATCATTTTATTAAATTTTAAAATAACAATTAAAATTAATCAAGAATAATTAAAATTTTTAAATTAATAAAATAACACCAGATTTAGAAATTTCACAAAATACTCAAGTTAGATTTAAAATACTCATTATGGCATACTATTTTATTATTTTATATTCTAATAATATTTAATAAATTTCGTGGTGTTATAAAAACTCCCTAGATCAAATATCTAACTTAGGATCATACTTTTTTGGATGGAAAGATAAAACTATTCTCCAAATAGACTAGTCCTAAAATAATAATAATAATAAACTTTAGTTTGTAAAATGCTGATTTAGTGACCTTTGTAAACTGGTAATTTTCAGCTCTCTTAAGGTTAATTTTGTAATTTCGTAACGGCTCAAAAAATATCTTCCATTCATTTATTGACATCGGCGGAACCGTCATCGTGAGACCCACGACACAAACTAGAAAGGTACCCACACCAGGATTTCAACTCGCCATAATCAAACCGCACAACCGCCAGCATGTGGGCTAGATGTAGGATTAGTTTCATTTCTTAGGCCCTTGCACGTGTCAAAATCGAGCACTCCGTACTTTTCCATTAACTTGGCCACCGAAAGAACCGGTCTCGGACTCACCAGCAAAGCGGTGGCTTCTGTATAGATCTCAAATCTAGACGGTTACTTGCCGGTTGCTCTGGACACGTCGAGGCAAATCTAATGACGTGGCGTCATGCATTGGTTTTAAAAAAAGCGTCGGCGCCGATTTGCCTTAGCGGCGGCTGAGATTTTTCTCTTGTTGCTCGGCTAGAAGATGTGTCAGCGTTGGATACGGTTTTTTGAGGCCGTTGTAACTTCACACGTGGTCTGACAACGAACGTGGACCCCACGTTTGGGAATTGCGTGATCAAGCCATGTCGTACAGTTTTAAAATATTATTATTATGGAAGACTTGTTCGGAAAAATGTTATTCTAAAAAGTTCGCCCGGGAAACGTAACGGGAGGGGAGGCAGTGGCATAGATTTTAGCGGTCCGCCAAGGATACATCGACACGCACGCATTATTATTCTTAGAGGTCAAACAAGATTTTTTTCTTTTTCTTTTTCACCGGTTTTTTTTTTCGGTTGTTTTGGTATAAAGCTCACAGTAACGACCTGCCTTGCTGGAAAATGCTGCGCCAATATCGTTATCTTTTTTTTTTTCTTTTTTCTATTAATTTTTGGCTAGAATGAAAATCATGCACTTTTTTGGCTAGTCAGATACAAATATTGTCACTTAAAATAATAACAATAACAATAATAATAATAATAATAATAACACAAATATCGCCCCAGCTTTTCTTTCTTTTTTTTTTTTTTTTTTTTTTTGATTGAGCTCAGAATCCGAGACAAGGTAGTTACAACCCATGGATAGATGAAATCTAAGGGCCTGTTGAGTAAATAAATTTAAATTAGTGATTTAATTTGAGTTGTGTGATTTGAATTAGTGATTTAAATTGTTATCCTAATAAATATTTGAATGTACATTTAAGTTTTAATCTGAATATAAAATAAAATTAAAATTTATGTTTGAAGAAATAATAAAAAAAGTTTTTTATTCATTAACAAATCTAATAAAATCTTAAAGTTAATGATCCTAAAAAAATACAATATAGACCTTAATTTATTCTTCTTTTCATTAAGAACACGGTGAAAAAAAATCATCTTAATTGGATATCAAATAAAAAAGTTATGATTTTTTTTTCTCAAAAATAGGAGAGAGAATTTTAGTTTTTACTGTCGCAAAGATATCCGAGTATCAAGAGTTTAGAGGGGAGTCAAAACTTTAAAAATTTAGAATTTTAATACTCATTTGATGCGAATTTTAAAGGAAACAAACACGTATTAGATTAATTATAAAAATTCTCTCTGGACTTTAATCTAGCCTCTTCACGTTTAGAACGTAATATATATTACCTGCTATTTATGAAATATTAACAAAAAAACTATTATTATTTTAAAAGAAATTTAGAAATAATTGACAAATAATACATGATGTCGGGAAGTTTTTAAAATCTCTATTATATTTAAAGTTAATATGAAGTTGAAGGTGGATTTAATTTAAAATTTTTTTGCTCAAAAAATTAAAAATTCTAATTATTAAGAAAAATCTAATGCTAATTAAATTAACAAATCTTAAAAGGTTAAAAAAAGTTCCTATCACTTATGTTTAGTTAAACGATGAGGAGTTATTAGAGTAATTGTACACTAAATTGTTTAATGATCCTCAGATTTTATATAACACAGATATATTTTGTTAAATATCCTAATGGAAGAAGCCTTTTTGCTAATGTTTTGTAAATAGGGGAGAACAATTATTACATTTTAAAGATCAAGAAGCATATTTTACAAGAGTTATGGTTGAGAAAGAATTTTTGTAATTCTTTAGCTTGTGGTAGAGACATAATCTAGTGGTATTTTCATATTTGATTCATATAAAATGTAGAGTTTGATCTCTCTACTCTAAAATTTAGAAAAATAAAAAAAAAGAAATCATTTTTTAACTTAATGTGGTTTTAATTTTTTATAACAATATGCTTGGCACATCTTTTTGATGAAAACATCCTTGCACATCTTAACTATAGACTTTAAAGTATGATAAGTACAAATATTTAATAGCTTTGACGCGTCAATGATTTTTTTTCCTCTCCTTGTTTTTTTGTTCTTTTTTTTAGAGGAACAAGTAAATGATAAAAAAAGGGCTTATAAGAGTGAAGTTATTTGATATTAATATTTGCTAGTTAATTATTAAGTATAAGACATTTCTAGAGAAAGAAACTATCATACCCATGGTATTTTTACATTTGATTTATATAAACAGTAGAGTTTGAATCCCTCTTACTTTCAAATTTGAAAAGCAAATGAAAAAAAAAAAGAAATTGTTATATAAAACTAAGAAATATAAAAGCAAAGTAAGAGATTTTAGAGAGAGAAAGTTTATTGAACTCTTAATTTCAAATAATACAAATAGCAATAGAATGGGGTATTTATACAAAAATTTTAGCCGTAATTGTTACAGTAACCATATCCACCATAGCTACAGTAACCATAGCCACCATTGTTATAGTACCATATGATGATGTCAGTGCTTACTTCAATATGAATACAGAGCTGATTTTGGATACTGATTCTTGGTGGATATACATAACTGATTATTCATAACACTTCCTCTTCTGTCTACCATTTTATGATGCCTCATTAAAAACCTTTGCTAGGAAAAACCCATTGGGATAAAAATCATAACAAAGGGAAAACAAGTACATCATTTTATAAAGACGCTCCATGATGCCTCGTTAAAAACCTTACTAGGAAAACCACCCTATGAGACAAAACCATATCAAGGAAAAAAGAGTACAGTTGGTGTAGACTCCCCCTCAAGTTGACACTAGTTGTTCTTTACAAATCTCTCAGATGATGCATCCCGATATTGTGTATATCTAGTCTAAAAGTTGATGTAAGAAGTGCTTTTGTGAAAAGATTTGCAACATTGTTGCTTGAGCAAGTATATTGAACATCAATATCTTTATTCTTCTCAAGCTCTTGGGTAAATGAAAAGAATTTTGTAGGTATACGTTTTGTTTTGTCACTCTTGATGTATCCTTCCTTTATCTGAGTGACACATGCGTTATTGTCTTCAAACAATACTATTGGATCCTTATCAATTGGTAATCTACAAGCGGCTTGGATATGTTGAGTCATGGACCTCAACTACACACATTCTCGACTTGCTTCATGGAGTGCAATGACTTTAGCATGATTTGATGAAGTAGCAACTAGCATTTGCTTTCGTGAACACTAAGAAATTGCAGTGCCTCCACATGTGAATGCATATCTAGTCTAAGATTTAGCTCTATATGGATCTGACAAATAACCTGCATTTGCATAAGTAATTAGTTTTTGTTTTAATCCTTTGGGATAAAATAATCCCAAGTCAATTGTTCCTTGAAGATAATGAAATATGTGCTTAATTCCATTCCAGTGTCTCCGTGTAGGAGCTAAACTAAATCTTGCTAATAAGTTAACAGTGAAAGCAATATCTGGTCTTGTACAATTGCCAAGTTACATAAGAGCTCCAATTGCACTTATGTATGGTACTTCAGGACCAATAACCTCTTCATTATCTTCACAAGGATGGAATGGGTCTGTTTCCACATTGAATGATCTATTTACCATTGGGATACTTAAAGGATTTGTTTTGTCCATGTTAAAGCATTTTAAGACCTTTTTGTGTAATTTGATTGATACAAGCACTTTGTAAATGCTCAATCTATAAACCAAGACAAAACTTGGTTTTTCAAAGGTCTTTTATTTCAAATTCCTCCTTTAAGTATGTTACTGTCTCAAGAATTTCTTTATGAGTTCCAATGATTTTTAAATCATCAACATAGACAGCAATAATCACATATCCAGATGTTGTTTTCTAAATAAAAACACATGGGTAAATAGGATTATTTTCATATCCTCTCTTTAATAAGTATTCACTTAAACGGTTATACCACGTGCATCTAGATTGCTTCAACCCACACAATGATTTTTGTAACTTGATCGAGTACATTTCTTTGGGTTTTGAACTTGATGCTTTAGGCATTTTAAATCCCTCAGGGATTTTCATATAAATATCATTATCAAGTGATCCGTACAAGTGTGCTATAACAACATCCATAAGATGTATTTCTAAATTTTTAGAAACTACTAGGCTGATTAAATATCTAAACGTAATTGCATCCATTACTGGAGAATACATTTCTTCATAATCAATTTTAGGTCTTTGTGAAAAACCTTGTGCAACAAGTCAAGCTTTGTACCTTACAACCTTGCTTTTCTCATTTTGTTTTCGCACAAAGACCCATGTATATCCTACAAGCCTTACAACTTCAGGTGTGAGAACAATAGGTCCAAAAACTTTACGCTTATTAAGCGAATTTAATTCAGCCTGCATAACGTCTTTCCATTTAGACCAATCGTGACTATTTTTACATTCAGCAATAGATCTTGGTTCAGGATCTTCATTTTCAATGACACATGCCACTGAGTAAGAAAATATTTCATTAATATCCTCTGTTTTATTTCGATTCCACAATCCTCCTGTATTTACATAATCGATAGAGATCTCATGATTTTCTAAACTTTTTAGGTTTTGGTCAACATCAAGAGTCTCTTGATTTATCTCATTTTGTGTTTCTTCTAGAACAAATTCATCCATATTGAGGTCATTATGTTTTTAAACTCCTTTTCTCTTTGGAGGATTTTTATCTTTGGAATAGATTGGCTTACCACGCTTTAGGCATGCCATAGACTCATAAGTGACTATATTTTCGATTTGTCCTTTTGGGACTTCAATTTGAGCAGGAGCATTAGCAACTGGTATATGTGATTTCGTTACTCGTTTTGTATCTATAAATGCATCTAGAATTTGGTTTGCTATATTGTGCAAGTGCATAATATTTGCACTTCTAACTCATACTTTTTGTATAAGGATCAAGATGCAATAGAGATGGTTCACGTTATGTAATTTCTTTTCCCTATTGTTTCTTATCTCCCCCTAATGTCGGGAAAACTGCCTCATTAAAATGACAATTAGCAAAATGTGCCGTAACAACATCTCTAGTTTGAGGCTCAAGATATCTGATAATGGAAAAGGATTCATAGCCAATATATATTCCCAATCTTCTCTAGGGACCCATCTTTGTGCGTTGTGGTAGAGCAATTGGTACATATACCGCACAACCAAAAATCTTTAGATGGGAAATATTTGATTCTTGATCAAATGCTAGTTGTAATGGAGAGTATTTATGACAAGCACTTGGTCTGATGTGAATTAATGCCGCAACATGTAAAATTGCATGACCCCATACAGAAATAGGAAGCCTTGTTCTTATTATTAATGGTTTAGCAATAAGCTAGAGACGCTTAATCAATGATTCAACCAAACCATTTTGTGTTTGTACATAAGCAACAGGATGCTCAACAATAATCCCAACAAACATACAATAATCATTGAAAGCTTGGGATGTAAATTCACCAACATTATTAAGTCTAACTTTCTTGATTGTATAATCAGGAAATTGTGCTCGTAACCTGATTATTGGAGCTAGAAATCTCACAAATGCCACATTGCAAGTTGATAATAAACAAACGTGTGATCATTTACTAAAGGCATCTATCAATATCATAAAATATCTAAATGGTCCACACAGTGGGTGAATAGGCCCACATACATCACATTGAATACGTTCAAGAAACATAGGCAATTCCCTATTAATTTTAACTAGTGATGGTTTCAAAATGAGTTTTCCAAGAGAACAAGCCATATAAGGACTTTTACTTGTTTGAAGGAACTTCTGGCCCTTCCATGGATGTCCATGTGAATTTTCAATAATTCTTAGCATCATTGATGAACCAGGATGACCTAAACGGTCATGCCATAAATTTAATATCTAAGGATCTTCATTAACTACCACATGTGATTCAACCACATTTAAATATGTGTAATGCAATCCGAGGAAAGCTTTGGTAGTTTTTCTAATATGTACTTCTTTCCATAAATCTCATTAGTAATATACATATATTTTTTATTATCTTTAGTCCTGGATTGAGTATTTTATCCGTGAAGGTATATGTCAGTAAAACTCAACAAATTCCTTTTGGATTTTGGTGAAAACAAAGTATCATTTATGAAAAACTTTGTTCCATTTGGCAATATGAAGCTGGCTTTACCAATTCCTTCAATCAACTCTGCAGGACCTGATATTGTATTTACAATTGCCTTTGTTGGTTTTAGTTTTGAGAAGTACCTTTTGCTTTTAAGGACAGTATGTGTTGTACCACTATCTGGTATACAAATTTCCCCATCATTAATATTGAAATTTGCTCATTCATTAGTGCAATCCATATCAAGCTTTACAAAAAATAGACAATTTATAAGAATAAAGTTTCAAACACATTATTTAAGGAACATTTTATTCAATGAAACATAACATTAACACATCCAAAAATTACAAGTAAAGTATAACATAGTTTTATATTTACTATCTAGTTATCACTAAGATCCTTGTCAATAAAATC
Source organism: Artocarpus hirsutus (assembly GCA_946598075.1). Taxonomy (NCBI): domain Eukaryota; kingdom Viridiplantae; phylum Streptophyta; class Magnoliopsida; order Rosales; family Moraceae; genus Artocarpus; species Artocarpus hirsutus. The sequence continues at coordinate 44,480 of CAMOHE010042791.1, read as the reverse complement.
ATCAGTAAAATCTGAAGCATCAAGATGTACTAAATCATCTGTAGAATCTAAATGTTCAATAACATTTACTTCCTTTCCTTTCCCTAGTAGGGATACCTTATACAGCTTACATAGATGCTCTGGCATTCGATAAACTCGAGACCAATGCCCTTTGGTACCACATCTATAGCATGAATCTTCAAGATCCTTAGATGAATCTTGAAGATTCTCGTGAATCTTGAAGATTCTTAGAAGAATTTTCACAAACATTTTTCCCTTTATCATGTTTTTCTTCATAATGCTTCTTTTTGATTATGTGGTTTTGTGTAGGGTAAAAACTACCTTGACTGCGTCCCTAACCACGGCCATGATCATGACCACGTCCACGCCTACAGCTACGACCACAACCATGATTTTGTTCTTGTTCAAAATTTTCAATACTTGCAGCATTTGCTTCTAAAATTGCTACTGAACCTGTAGGATGTGACTAATGATTTTTTATCAAAGGCTAATTGTTTTTCTCTGCTACCAAAAGAAAAGAAATTAGTTTAGAATATTTCTTAAAACCACGTAACTGGTATTGTTGCTGTAAGGTTATATGGGAAGCATGAAACGTGGAGTAAATCTTTTCCAACATTTCTTCATCAGTAATTTCTCTCCACAAAACTTCAACTGCGAAACTATTTTGAACATAGCAGAGTTATAATCACTGACTTTTTTTAAAGTCTTGGAATCATAGAGCGTTCGATCCATCATGAGTTGTAGGAAGTATAACTTCCTTTTGATGATCGAATCTTTCTTTAAGATCTTCCATAATGCACTTGGATCTTTAATAGTGAGATATTCGCATTTCAAACCTTCATTAAGGTGTTTGCAAAGGAAAATCATCGCTTTTGCCTTATCCTATGATGATGTGGCATTGCCTTCTTTGATTGCCTCTGAGAGACCCGTTGACTCAAGATGCATTTCTACATCAAGAATCCAAGGCATGTAATTTTTTTTAGTGAAATCCAATGCAATGAATTCGAGCTTTGCAAGGTTTAACATGGTGATAACTATAAGAAATATAAAAGTGATTAGAAGCATGAATTTATTAATTCAAAGCATAAGTACTACAAATATTACATGTTGTTAAAGTAAATAGCAATAATTAAAGGAGGGATAACTATAAACATTATTGCTATAGCAAAAAGTTGAAATTCAGCTGGGGGTAATTTGAAATAAGAAGAATGATGATTTGAACAATAACAATAATGATAAGAAATATTGTAACTATGCTAAACATTTTGTGAAAAATCTAACTATAGATAATTCCTAGAGAAGAGATAAGATATTGAGTGATATGTAAGAGTTAAGAATTTACCAATTTATAAAACTAAAACGAGCTATCATTTAGCCGTTTTATTACTGTTGGAATACTATTATAGCCGTTGAAATAGTATACAGACGATATTGCCCTTGTTCGGTATTTTTAAAAAAAATACAAAACCATAAATTGTAACAATAGCATATAAATAAAGACATAAACAATAACCAACTATAAATTTTAAGAATAAACAATAGAGAGTTAAAGAAATATATGTGTGTGTGTGTGTGCAAAAATAATAATATGAACACGCTAATCTATTAGGTAAACTTTTCAAAGGGTGTAAATAAAAAATATGTATAATGGACACGCCAATCTACTCGGTAACCTTTTGATGGATGTAATTGAAAAATATGTATAATGGACACGTCAATCAACTCAGTAAACCTTTCAAAGGGTGTAAATGCAAAATATGCTTGAGAAATTTATAATAATTTTGTAATCATACCATACTTATAATTAGGCGGTATAGCCTCTACCTTATAGAGATGGTATTATACAAATATAAAATAAGTGAAAGAAATTATATACCTTTACCTTTGCTCGTACGAGGGGTAGAGACTTGAGCTAAAACAAGAGCGTTCGTGTTGATAACATGTTATATAAAACTAAGAAATATAAAAAGCAAAGTTAGAGATTCTAGAGAGAGAAAATTTATTGAACTCTTAATTTCAAATAATACAAATGGCAACAGAATAGGGTGTTTATAGGAAAATTTTAGCCGTAATTACTATAGTAACCATAGCCACCATAGCTATAATAATCACAGCCACCATTGCTATAGTACCATATGCCGATGTTAGCGTTTACTGTAGTATGAATATATAGAGCTGATTTTGGATACTAATTCTTGGTGGATAGACACAATTAATTATTCATAACAGAAATCATTTTTTTAGCTTAATGTGGTTTTAATTTTTTATAACAATATTCTTGGCACATCATTTCTAGGAAAACATCCTTTGCACATCTTAATTATAGACTTTGAAGTGTGGTAAGTATAAATATATATATATATATATATGTGTTACCATTTCGGTCAAGGAAAAACACCTCTAGTTGGCTATGCTACGAAACCTAAAATTCTTTAACCTAAAGTATAGGGGTATGTAAGCAAATTGTGTGTGTTGGCAACTTTGGCTTGAACTTGTGAGTTTAAACTTAAACAGTGTAAAGCTCTTACATACTGTTGTAGAAAACAAAAATATACTACAGTGTAAATCTCGTATATGTTGCAATCATGAGTTCAAACCAAGGTTGCCAAATACCTTAAAGTCTTCCCTGTTGGTCCCAACCTCTATTATTGCTAGAAATTCAAAACTACTAAATAAAAGTAGGTTTATGGGTTGGGACAAAACTAATATTTTTTTTCCTCTCTAAAGAGCTGAACGCCATAATATAATTACTTTCTTTTAAGTCCTTGATTATGTTAAATTGTTTGGATAATTAAACTTGGATTATTTTCATAATCCACCTCCTAAAATTATTTACCCTATTTCACTTTGCTCTTTAGTTTATAATATATGTCAAAATGCCCCCTAATCTATAAAAAACACATCAAAAATCCCCTTTTGCCTAATTCCGTTAATAGAACTAACATAATGCTTATGTGGTATGCCATTAAATATTAACAAATATATTAGCATTAGAATTACACATAAATAATTAATTATTAAGAAATTAATAAAAAAACATTTTATTTCAATTTTTTTCTAATCCTAATTTTCTCTTTCCCCCTCCTTTTTCTCTCACTCATCTCTTTCTCTCTCTATTGTAACTTAGATTTCAGACTAGTAAAACCCAATGGTACCCCTCCTTAGTAGCCCTTGCCTTGCCGCACTGATGCCCATCCACCCTTCACTTGCCCTCATCCCACGATGGACAACCCCGGCCTTGCCCTAGCCTAGCCCACCGTCCTTCCACGCGATTCCTTCCTTACTGGCTTACTCAACACAAGGGAGAGCAATCACCCTAATGTCGGCTAGGACAGCAACTACCATGGCAAATAGCACGTTGCCGCCATCGTTGCGAATCAGAAGAGGGCAAACGAGGGTGGGAGGTGAGCGATGGGGCTGGTGGTGTGCGCGACGAAGTGTGTGGGCCATGGGGTGGGGTTATGCAAATGGGTTGTAGCAGTTTAAGGAGTGTGCGATGGGGAAGGTAGTCAAATGAGGGTGGGTGGTTATTGGTCTTCGGCCACATGATGGAGGAGTGGTTAGGTTGATCTGGTCACCTACCACCACGCGAGGCGATCTAGGTCGCTGGCCATTTGCTAAATGGGATGTTTGGTTGAGAATTATTTTGGATTAATGGGATAAGTTATTTACCTTGTGCTTGACAAAAGTGGCTTCCATTACTTTTTCAGTTATAAACAGTGTAAAGCTTTCACATTTTATAGTAACAATAAAAAATCACTATAGTGTAGAGCTCTCACATGCTACAATAAAAGTGATTCTAACGAATGATCCCCACTACCTTTTCAAACACCCTATTAGTTTATTTTTTTAATTTCTTTAGTATTTTTAAATATTTAATCAATTTTATAAGCTTAATTAAGATTTAACACCTTTAATTAGTTTCCATTGACAAGCCACATCAGCACTTCTATTGAGTTTATAGATGGAATTAAATAGAAGGAAGTTTTTTGCATGTTTTTTGGAGATCAAGGGCATTTTGATTGATTTTACAAAATCAAAAGACACTGTAAAATAAGGTACATATTTTGGGAGAATTTATGAAAATATTCCATTAAACTTTGGCATTTGACATATCCCTATATCCTTAATGTGTAAAATATCAACATAAAACACCAAAAAGTATCACATTTTCATCCTTGATGTATTTATGTCACAACTTTAAACTAGGGTAATAATGTGGCGATTTAATTAAATAAAATTAAACTTAAACTCCTTTTATTAAGACGTTATTTCCTCAAATATTTTGATAACGTTTGAAAAAAAAAACCAATTCTCTTAAATTTCCAAAGCCAAATAAGATAAAATAAATTGAAATAAAGCTAAGTAGAGGTAAACAAGTTTCTAAAATAACATTGATAAATTAAAAAATTTCGTCAAATACCATTGGAGTCCCACTGTACCCCACAGTAGTGCATACTTAATTTAGACAAAGAGAAACAACATCTAAATCACAATCCAACATAAAATAATCAGAATGCATGAGAATAATTAAATTATTACATGCCTTGAAGACAACTCACAACAAATAAATTTGCTTACAAACTCTATGAGAAAATCCAACAACGCTTACTCTACAACATATTGTGATCTTGCTAGGGAAAATAAAATAATAAGTATAAAACTTAGTAAGAGGATTATAAGTTAAAATTGTAATAAACAGTATTTTGAAATTAAATGTAGAATTAACTAAATAAACAAGAATTAATTAAATAGTAATTTCAACTCTAAGATATTTCACAAATTAAATCATAGCTTACCAAAATGTCTCAGATGATTTATAGAGAAATTATAGATAGGTTATGATTTATCAGGAAATGATAGATAGGTCATGATTTATCAAGAAATAATAGATAAGTTACTCATCTGCAAGGCCTGGAATCACCACCGAAGTGGCCCATATGACGGTTTTGGGATCTCCCCCTAAGTCGCTTTCTGTATGACCTGAACCCTATGGCATTAACCATTTAAAACTCAACCAACTAGAGAATCTCACACCAGTCAAATTTGAAAACCTTTCAAAATACTATTTCACTCAAGAATGCTTATCCCAAGATATTGATCACTTTTCAAATAAATATTTCTTTGGAAAATATATTTTCAAAATGTTTAAAAATAACCATAAATCATAAATTAATTCTTAAAATAGTTAAGAACATATATTGAGGCGAAATCACTTAAATAACATGGTTATGAAGAGAAACGCATAAAATCCTACCTCAAAACTTGTCATAGATCACCCCGCAACACTTTTCGATTTGCTACATGTAAGCTCCATGACATAGTGATTGACCCTAAGAGTAAACTCAATCATTAACACCAAAGTTAAGCTAATCAACTAATTAATGTATCAACCATAGTCGTTAGTGTGCCATTAATCACTTTCGAGAAATCTTGCACGAATTTCCTATAGTACCCAGCAAGTCCTAAAAAAGTGTAGATTTTGGCCACATTCCTTGGTCGTTCCCATTGCACTATTGCTTGTATCTTAGAAGGGTCCATAGAAATACTTTGCTCTGAGATAATGTGTCCCAAAAACTTGACCTCGGTCAACCAAAATTCACACTTTCCTTTTTAGCATACAACTGGTACTCTCGTAGAGTCTAAAGCACAATCCTTAGATGTTCTTCATACTCCTCTCAGGTCTTAGAATAGATCAATATGTCATCAATGAACACAATCACAAATTGATCTAAAGAAGGCCTAAAAATCTGATTCATCAAATCCACAAAAGCTGCAGGAGCATTTGTCAACCCAAATGACATTACCAAAAACTTGAAGTGTCCATACTGGGTCCTAAAAGCTATCTTGGGAATGTCCTCTTCCTTGATCCTAAGCTGATGGTATCCCGAACACAAGTCTATCTTCGAGAAATATCGAGAACCTCCTAACTAATCGAATAACTCATCAATTCTTGACAACAGATACTTATTCTTCACAATGACCCGATTTAGCTGTTGATAATCGATATACAGCATGAAAGTACCATCATGCTTCTTGGAGAACAAAACTGGCATATCCCATAGTGATGTATTGTTTCGAATATACCCTTTATCTATAAGTTCTTGAAGTTACTTTCTCAATTCCTTCATTTCTGCTAGCACCATTTGATACGATGCTATGGAAATCAAAGTGGTCCTAGGGAGTAACTCGATGCCAAATTCAGTCTCTCGATGTAGTGGTTATCTTGGCAACTCGTCGGGGAAGATATGGCCAAACTCATCAACCACCGGTATTGTTGCATTTCTTCCTGCTGCACTAGACTCTTCTTCTGGGTTTAGAAAGAATGCATAACAAGCTAGATTTCTTCGTCCTCTAAGACATGTCTTTATGAGTCGCTCACTTATCGCTCAATCATTACCACCTTGGTAAGTGATCATTATCCCCATATCGGTTACTAGGGTTACTTTCCTAAGGTGGCAGTCTACTAGGGCATTATATCTAGACAACCAATCCATTTCTATGATTGCATCATAGGAAGTGATGGGGATTACAATCAAATCACTTTTCAAGGTCTCGCCCCCAATCATTATTTTATAAGACTTATAGATACAGCTCACATATACTTGTCTTAAGGGTGAGGTAATTATCAAGGGTTCATCAAGTTCTTCTATTTCTAATCCCAAGACATGTATAAATGAACTTGAAACGAGAGAATAAATGGCATTGGTATCAAACAAAACGTGAGCTAGAGATTGAGAAACTAAGGTCATACTGTCAACAACTGCATTGCTTGTCTAAGCATTTGAACTCCCTGAAGTCATGGTGTGAGTTAAACTGGAGCTTTTCCTTTTCTCCTGTTGGTGTTACTAGGTCTAGGGCTTGCCAGTTGATACTGTTGCGGCGGAAGAGACTACACACTCGCTGTATTGGGTGCTCAATACTGTGGGGCATTTTGTTGAAAATTTTACGATTGATAACCTAATGTTGGATAGAGTGCTTGCTGTAGACTGAATTGATGGAACTATAGCTACAGGATTTGCTGAGGTGGAGCTAAAGTTTAAGTCTAGAACTGACGACCTGCACCTTCTTTGGTTTGAGATCCTTGCTGAGCATTCCTTATTGGGCAATTCCTCTTGATGTGTCTTAGTTGCTAGCAGTAGTGATAATGGAAGTTATAAGGATTGCTGCGTCTGTTGCCTGAAGAGCTGTTACTTTCACTGTTAGTATTATCATCTTGATTCTTCCCTTGAACTTGGTAGTTGGTATTATTTCTCCTGTTGCTCCTTTGGGGTCCTCTTGATGTCCTTGCTCGATTCTCACAATAGAGAGTATAATCGCTTTCCATAGATAAAGCTGACGATACTAACTCACCATAATTTCAAAGTTGCAAGGCCAACAGTTGTTGTCGAATGGATGCTTTAAGCCCTTCTTGAAACTTAATACACTTTTCCCACTCAAAACCCACGACAGATGGAGCAAATCTTGCTAACTTAGTAAACTTTGCCTCATACTCTTGAACTGTCATGTCACCTGGTTCCAATCAATAGCATTCAACAATCTTTTGGTCTCTATATCCTTGTGGGAAATAATGCTTATAGAATAATTCCTCAAATCTATCCCAGCCGATGATCCTATTATTTTCTAAATGCTCTATGCTTCCACCAGGTGTTAGCGCTACCTTCTAGTTTATAGCCTGTGAAAACAACACGATATTTCACTTGTACTCCAAGAATGTCCATGTGACAACCTGTCTTTTCAGGCAGTCTCTTAACTTTTTTAAACATCATTTCTTAAACATTAATCTTACTTACTTAGTAAGAAAAATACTTAAATAAATTTTTTTCTTTAATTATATGAAACATTTTGTAAAAGAAAATATAATTTAAACTTTGAAAACATATATCAAAAATTTGACTTTCTTAAACTTTGAAAACACTATATCAAATAGTGAGAAAACATTTTCTTAAACTAGTGGAAGCATACTGTAGTGGTATCTATACCCAAGTCTTCACAACTGTCCTCCACAGCACTTAACTCTTTTAACAGGTCCTACTGGTCACCCATAGGACTACCTATGGCATGAAAAAAATTTTAATAAGCTTTTGCGTAGTAAGTTCAAACAAAATCTCACAAATAATTTTCAAATGTTTAAAAGCTTTTCCCGTAAAAACCTTGTTCTTAAAATGTTTTTCATAGACATTTTTCTTGAAACATTTTCGAAACGTTTTTCATAAAATATTTCTTAAACGTTTTTCTTAAAATGTCCTCCATAAACCTTTTTTTGAAAACATAGAAATGTTTTTCATAAACATTTAACGTAAAACATTTCTCAGAATTTTTTCGATAATCATTTCACATAATCGCTTCATAATAAAGAGTACAAGAAAATTCATAATGCATGATTCCATTTATGCTCAATTATGAACTTTCAATTATAAGCGTATTATGAACATTCTTTTCTTACTTTAACTTTTTATCTTTGTTTCTTAACTCTCTTTATCTTGTAAACTTTAGTGTTCATTCCAACATCATTAATCATGAGATCATAAACATGATGCTTCCCTTGTGAAAGACTTGAGACTATTGAACACCGAAGTCATGTACCTCACATCAAGGAGGTCAAAACTTTAACTCTACTTGTGTATCTCACATCAAGGATGCTGGTACGACACTTTCTTTTTATCTTTACTTTACCTTCTTATTAACTTTAGCGAGCATATCAAATGTAATCATATCATATGCAAACACATTTGCAAATCATAATTTGTACTGTACAACTTATTACATAACAAATGCAATATAAAACTTATAATTTAAACCATAAGATATTATGCATTAACAAAATGCAAACATACTTTAAACATAACTATTACAAATACATTGCAAACTTTTACTTAATCTCTAAAACTTTATGTATAAAAAGTGAAAACATACTTTAAAAACAACTTCTATAACATTTACAAGCACATTTGCAAACATATAAAATGCATTTGAAAATCATTTGTTTTTGTTATAGATGAGGTTTGAACTTATCTATCTATAGCTCTAACATTCCCGTTTCCTTCCTTTTCCTTTCATTAGTCGGCCTCTATGTCCTAATCATATAACACCCGACTTATTAGTTAACTTTTTTTTTGTCAATCTACTCGATTGATAATAAAACTTAAACATTAACCGTTCTTTTCTTTTAACTTAACTTGGTACCCTATCGGATTACCTTTCTCTTTACTTTATACCCCGTTGCCTTCAACTGTGTAACCTGCCAAATTACCTTACCTTTCACTCTAGTTAACTTTATAAACCATTAGCTTACCTTGCTCTTAACTTTGTAACCCACTAGGTTACTTTTCCCTTTACTTAACCCCGTAACCCATTGGGTTATTATTCTTTTACTTGAATGTCCCTTATTAAATTTCCCGTCTTACGTGATGGTTTCATTACTTAACATATTATAAAACATTTTTCGTCTAAGAGCGTGTTGCTAGTTCGGAGTGTTCAGCTCTGTTTTAGCCGTCTCCTCAAAAATGACAAGTTTACCCCTAACAGGTTTTCTTCCATCTCGTAACTTGTTAAACTTTTTGCTTAAATTTACATCTCATTTCTTACATGTTATGGAAAAATTGCCACTAAGGGGCGTTTTCCAACATCGGGCGTTTCGGGTCCGTTTTGGTCTTTTTCATAAAATGATCATTTTGCCCTTGATGGATCTTGGAAAACTTTCAGAACCCGTTTTTTAAAACATCATACATTTATTTACTTCTCATAACATTGCAGAAAACTAAACAATAGTTTTCTTTTGTTAAAATCTATTTTGTCAAAACTTTACAGTTTTGACTCGTAATGTGAAAATCCTTGCATTTTTGCTCTTAACGTTCGTTTCTTTTCTTTCCTTGACTAAACTTTAAATCCTTTAAAAACATAATCCCTGTAATTACTTACTACCTACAAAAATACAAGAACTTAATGTTCCTTGGTGAAAACCTGGTTTCACATAGTTTTACGGCCTACTAGAAGTACAAAATCGGCCTGCCAAACTGTTCCAGGCTTGGCCTACTGTCAATTTGAGTCTGTTATGCTGAACTTATGAATCTGGTTTGCCAATGCTCATAATCGGCCTACCAAACTGGCAAAATCTAGAAGGTCCAAGACTTCGAGCCTTGGCCTCCTCGAGCTTAAAATCTCATTCTAAACATGTTTTTCAATTCCTAGAGCATGCATAATGTTCAAAAATGATAGAAAAACACATTGGAACACATTTAAACGCCTTCAAACAAGTTTTACATAGAAATTTTTAAATTATTCTAAAAATGAGAAAAAAGAGAAAAACTCGATTTAATTCAATTTTCGTCCAATCAAGCCTAGATTCGTGATGATTCGGGTCCTATAAACCTAGATGGAAGGTTTTTCAACCTCAAGAAACTCAAATTTTTAACATATAAGGAAATTTTGAAAAATGGGGCAAAAGTTTTAAATCTTGGAAATAAGCAAACTAACCTCGAATTTGAGCTTTGATTTGAGTTTGTGGAAGCTTAATCGTGTTCCTAGGCTTCCAATCTAGCTGAAGATCGAAGCTTGAGCTTAAATCTTTGAAACAAATCGAGAGGGAAGAAAGAAAGAGAGAGGCAGCAAGAAAGAGAGGGAAAGAGAGAGGGAGAGTGTGAGTTTGAGTGAGTGAGGGGAAATTGAGAAAGAAGGAGAGAATAAATAGAGGAAGGCATGGTGGTTTTTCTTAGGTGAAACTATGTCCCGCACGTAGTTTTCTAAAAGGGACATATCAGGTATTTGATAAATTGTTTTGTTTCAAAATTCAAAATGACAAATAAAAGTAATTAAAAGTAAGATTAATGAAAATACCACAAAATAATTAAATTAAGTTCAAATTACATTTACGCACACTAATCCATCATTTTACCAACTAATCATACTTAATTAAATTTATGGGTGTTACAAATTCTCTCCCCCCTTTTCCTCTATTTCAACAGTGCTAGAGTTTTTTAGTTGCTGTTATTTCTCTCCTTGAGGGCTACAGTCTAGTGCCACGTATTGGCTGGCCTTTGGACTCTCGACCTTAGATACAGAGTTTTAGGCTTCATGTCGAAGTTCTTCTTAGTCATGTCAAGTTCATGGTTGGAGGGGATGTAGTTTGGCAAGCTAAATGGGGTGGCTGATCATGCATTGGATCTTGGTTCCCTCTTCGTCGTGGTAGTCATGGAGGTGGGGGATGTGTGTGGATAAACACTCAGCATTGGTGGTGTAGTCACAACCATCTTCGTCGATGCTGCAATCACGATGATCTTTACTGGTGACGTGCTGGTGCTTCTCTTATGGTGTTCCAATCTCTTCGTTGCACTGTCTTATCTATCTTCTTCGATTGCATTAGTTAGCTTGTTGCTAGTGGCTTTATATATGTTGTCATGATTTTTGGTTGTTGTTTGTTTAAAATAAATGCAATGTTGTTTATGCCAAGTAGGTATGGCGTTTTGTGCCTGAGATTTTGTTATGTGATGATGATTGTGGTTTCCCTATTCTCCAATTTCATTGTATGTCCAATCCACTAGAGTTGGTTCTGTATGGCATTGTTGGTGACCCTTGTTCCATGTGTTTTTTGTTCTTGATTGTCAAAGTGTTCCATTGATTATGAAGGTGTTAATGAAAAAGTCATTTGTGTGCTCAATTATTGGCATCCTCTTTCGATATCCTATCTTTGGAACTCGGAGCACAATTCACCCTTTTTGTGTGTTTCATTAGACTTTATTGGTAGATCTTGTTTGTGATCGAGGTTAAGTTTTCTTATGTTATAAGATCATTTGAGTCAATACCAGTGTGTATACGGTTGATTTGAAATACAATTGCCTTGCAAAAAAACTTTCTTAAAAAATAAGTTAAAGCATAAAATGTTTGTGCAACAACAAAATAAACTATGTTTAAATTTCCCGGAGAATTTTAAATTTTTAGGAAATGAGAAAGATTTATTCTCGGCCATGCAAAGGGATTGAATTACCTTTGTCATTTGCAATTTCCGTATACAAGTTCTCAACTAACAATGAATTGGGGATTAAATTGAATTGATGAAAACAATTGACGCATAATACAGTGGTCATAATTCTTTGGTCGTTATTTTTGGCGGCAATGATGGCAAATGAATCCAAGACTTTTTTTTTTCTATATTTTTATTGCACCAAATTGGCAGGCAAGAAAATTGCTTAAAAATATAGAAATTTACCATTTCTTCGTCCTCTCTTTCCGATCGACTAAATAAAGAATTCAGTTACGTGTAATGTTAAATCGGCCATTTTAAGCAAGGAAACGTCCAGAAATTCAAAAGAAAGCTAGCAAAGCCGAATAATTAGTCTACGTTCAAAAGCGAGCCGAACAAAAGAGAACCAACGAAACCAGATCACATGGTTTAGCTTAAGTCGGTGGGTCCAGAAGGAATTTAAATATAGTTAATTTGACACAAAAGAAAAGCCAAGAAAAAAAAATGAAAAGAAACAGAAAAAAGAAAAATCATTCTCAGACCATTGAATATTGGAGAAGAGACAGAAAAAAGTGGGCAAACAAAGAAAAAAAAATAAATTACAAAATAAAAATTGTCAAGTCGTCCGTGAGGGGCTCTTTTGGCGACCTCCGCAAAACACGCGCCTGTCACCATCTCATTATTTTCAAAAAAGCAAAATTGTGAAAAATTAAAAAACAGAAATAAAAAAATCAAGATTTATTCCTTCTTCCTCTGTTTCATTTGAGATTATAAATACCCTTTGCGCTCCTCCATCTCTCTCACCCAAACATCCCACATTTTCTCTCTCTTTAAGCCCACGCTGCCACACACATTGCCATACAAATACATCGCTCTCCCTCTGTCTTTATTTTCTCCGAAACTCAAAAGAAAAGAAAGGAAAGGAAAATAAAAAATCCTAAATATTTTAGAACTCTCTTTCTCTAATCCACACCACCCAACTCTTTTTCTTTTGTTTCCTCCTTTTTTTTTTTAAGTCTCTTGTCATCACAAATACACCACCACCACCACCCCAACTTATCCCTCCCTTCTCGCCCTTTCTCCCCCTCTGTCCCCATCTTTTTCCCATCACCCAAGCATATCTCAAATTTTTCTATTACCTTAGAAAATCTAATCTTTACCTCTTGTCCACTATATAACCCCCAACCCCTCCGACCCACTTCCTCACTCATACCTTAACCCACCCCTTTCTCTCTTCTCACACAATCCTATGATATTTCTCCTCTCCTTTAGCGACATAATCCTCACCTCTGGAATTTCTCTGTCCCCTTTTAAACTAAGCAAAGCGCGCTCTCTCTCTCTCTCTCTCTCTCTCTCTCTCTCTTTTCCCTCTCATTGGCTCTCTCTCTAATGGACAGTTGTGACAGCAACAAGAAGCGAGGGCGCGGCGACGACTCGGAAACTAACTCGGACGAGTCTAAGCGAGGTCGAGTTGATCCGGAGAACTCGGTCTCCGTCGGCATCGCCTTGCAACCTCAACTCGTCCGAGTTGACTCGGCCAACTCAGAGGCAAACTTGGCCGAGTCCGTCAATGACTCGTCCGAGGCCAGGCTTCTCGAAGACGACCTACTCAGTATCTTCGACGAGACCGAGTCACCGGCGATTCAAGGCCTTGACTCGGTTATAAGAAGCTTCGAGGAAGAGATATACCAGCTGGCACCGGAAATGCGGGTGACGTCAGATTCCGGAAAGTCTCAGCCGGAGCTCGGTTACCTTCTAGAAGCTTCGGACGATGAGCTCGGCCTCCCGCCGACTGCCGGCGCCGTCGAGGAGGCGAAGACCGAGGCCGTTGGTTTTGAGAGTTCCTTAGACGGCGTTGTTTTGGCCGGGAACAACGGGGTGCTTTTGTTTGAGGACGAGATTCCGATTTACGACTCGTTCGAGTTCGGAATGGGCGCTGAGTCAATCGGCGGAAGCGGCGATTTTGGTGCTGAGTACGTGGCGTTGGGTGGTTTGTTTGATGGTTGGGATGGGAGTTCCGAGAACGGCGCCGTTTCGGAGTTTTCGTGGCGGACGGAATCTTTGCCGGCTATGTAGAGACGTTTCTGGGCTAACCGTGGTTTTGTTGGTAAGGCCGGGACGTTTCGTGACAATATAATAGGCAATAGCTTTGTTCTTTTCATGGTAGGTTGTACCTGTATATCCGAAAGATGGAAATGGTAAAAAGAAAAAAGAAAATGTGAATTAAAACAAAACAGAGAAAATGTGAATTAACCTTCATGGTTTTTCTATTCTTTTTCTTTTCCAAGAAAAACTGTAATGGTTCTTTTTTTTCTTCCTCCTTTTGTCCGTTAAATTTAATGAGAAAATGTTGATTTGGAAAAAAACCACGAATAAAAAAGGAAGTTAAATCTCGGAAAACTTCAAAATTTGCATTATTTTGTTTAGAGAAGAAAAAAGGCTTTATTTCACCAAAAAAAAAAAAAAAGAAAATGTGAATTTGCCTTGATAGTTCTTCTATTCTTCTTCTTTTCCTCTTTTAAAGAAAAAACTATAAATGATTCTGATTTTTCCCAAGAAAATGTGAATTTACCTTCTTGATTCTTCTAGGTTTTTTTTTTTTTTTTTTTTTTTTTTTTTTAAAAGAAAACCAGTTTTATGCCTATGGGACTTTGTACTTTGTGTTTTAATTTTTTTATACGAAGAGAATTTTTTTACTGTTAAATAAGAAAAAACTAATCAAAAGTGATGTCATAAAGTATGTACTATTTATTGGTATGCTATTAAAGTTTGCATTATACATTACTCTTATTTGTTATAAATTGGTGATTCGTTGTCTATTTCTTTCCTTCTTTTTTTTATATACCATCTTCTATTTTAGTCTTATTATTTTCATTTTATAAATTCTTGTTTATTTATCTCAAATTGATTTTTTATGATGCCTTTATTTCGTTTAAAAAGGGACAAATAGGAACGTGTTCAACATCTAAAAATTAAAATAAATATGTTTTGGTCGTAACAGTTAAATATGAAAATAATATTTTAAAAGAAAAAAACACTGGACACGTTTGTGAAAAATTATATTGAGAAAAAAATTAAAAAAATAGAGCTTCTATTAAAAAAAAAAGAGGCAAAAATAGTTATCAAAAGTTTGGTTATTAGGGTTACATTCGGGAAAATGAAATTTACAAGACTATGTAAGGAATATTTTAGAGGAATGCGTAATTATATTTAAGTACAGTTGTATTTGAGAAAAGTTATTATAAATAAAAATTTTGAAATAAAAAATAAATAAGAAGAAAATTTTAGTGGATATTTTTAAGAAAATAAATTCAACATAATTCAAACATCTTTTTATGTTATTCGTATATTTTTGCAGCATGTTTCCATATGAATTATTTTCAACTTCCTAAGCAAGAAAGGAGGCAAGAGCAAAATCTAAATTCAAGTGATTTTCCTTTCTTGTATATCTTGTAGATATACAAACTATATAAATGGTTCCTTTTTTTTTTTTTCTGCCTTTGTCCGATGAATTTGATGAGAAAACGTTGATTTGTGAAAACCACAAAGAGAGAATAAAGGGTTCTTTTATCTTATTTTTAAGAGAAAAGAAAGAAGAAAATTTTCTTTTTCTGGAGAATTAAACCTGTTGGTATGAACGAAGAAAAGCGCCACCTACAATAAATTCTACGAAAAATGGAATGTACTCTAATCAAATTACATCAATAGTAAAAGCATAAGTAACTAATAGGCAGCCATATTAGCTTATTTATGCACATAAACATAATTTAGCTTTGAAAAAAGATAATAATAAGTTACATATATCTGATAACATAAGTCTAAATTTGTTAAAAAAATAAAACGATTGATTGCGTAGACAATTATCAATTTATCAGACTCTATCTAGTTATTAATAGCCTACAAAAGACCAATAGAAATAGCTTTAGCTTAGAAAAGCATCCATCAATTTTCTTTACAAGAGTTGCCGTGACAAAGCCTTTAGAATCTCTTACTATTGCTCCTATTCCCCTAATATTATTCTAAGAGGAAATGGAAGCGTCATCGTTGAGCTTCCAGCAAAAATAGGATATAGAGCTATTTGTAGCCACTGTATTATTTGAGTTATTATTTATCTTGTTTAAACTTGATTAATCATTTAAGCTATTATTTAACTTGCTTAAATTTGATTTTTTAAACTTATTCTTACTTATTAGTAAGAAAAATACTAAGTAATTTTTTTTAAAACATACTTAAAATTGTTGCGACTTTCGTTGCAACATAAACTAAAAGTTAGTATAAAACTTGACTTAATAATCATTCAAAACATTTCTTAAAATTCGTTAAGTAAATATTTACTTTTTTAAAAATTTTAAAATATTTTTCAAAAAATAGTGGAAACTTTTTTTAATACAACTGAAACTAACTGTAGTGGCATTCATTGTAATGACCCACCTTTTTGGGTCATTGCTCAACTTGGTTAAACATTATTTTTTTTTCACTTTCATCTTACTTAATAGTGAGCAAAAATACTAGGTAATTTTTTTCTTTCCTTAAAACATTCTTAAAAATTTGCTTAAAACCGTTGCTACTTCTGTTGCAACACCACTAGAGACATAGTTCAAAACTTGATTTTAAAATCATTCAAAACATTTTCTAATATTTATTAAGAAACATTTACTTTATTAAAAGCTTTTGTGAAAACATCTTTTCAAACTTACAAAAAAATTTTGTTCAAATAGCAGAAACCTTTATTCTTTAAGCAACGGAAGACTACTGTAGTGGTATCTATACCCAATCTTTGCATCTGTCTATCGTAACATTGAGCTCTTCTACTAGTTTTACTGGTCTTCTAGAGAACTACCTACTGTTAGATATGATGCCCTAAGGAGTAAAATGTTGTAATATATTTTGGAGACATTTTATCAATAAAGAGTTTATTTATTGTTCATATCCTAAATCTTGTCCTCTTTGTGTTCATATCTATTGAATGTATGATAAGCAAACAAAAGTCTAAGACTATCGGTCTAAACCTTTAAGAATCATGCATATGATGGCTAGATTATACGGAAGACATTATTTTAAAAGTGATGGTCTAAATCATAAGATCTATAATCAAGGGAATAAAGTTAAGTGCTATATTAATGTTAAGATTGTTATGTTGTCTACATCTGTAATGGGAAATGGCTTGTCTTGGCTATCGGAGTGGGACTCCGTAAGTAGAAACATTGGTACGTTGTCATAAGTTACGATGGATTGGATCAGGACATAAAGTGGAATTGATTTGGATTAATAATTTTATATGTGTAAATCAATTCACTTTAGACAATCATGTGTGTTGTGTCTTAATCCTGAAATGAGTAATGGGCCCATTATCTTGACTTAGGTCTTTTGACGTACCAAAGGGTGACATCTTGACTTTATGTTGGTACGCATACCGACACTTTGGAGACATGGCTCTTAATAGCATAAACCTGTTATTTATAGATATGGAAGCTATAGCTCTTTTTGTAAAGTTAATAATATTCTCTTATATGCGTTATCCTGTAATTGGAAGGCTGGAGTGCTCAACCATTTGGATGCATAGATGTAACGACATGATATACTATCTTTGGATAGTAAGTTTTTTAAAGGTAAGATAACAGAATATAAGATAAAAATAATCAGGAAGGTAAGACGGAATTTATTCTTAAGCCGATTATGAATCTCTTATGGGGATACGGCGTAGTATGATATGTCATAGACATTTAGCTTATTTGGAGTTTTGTAATTTTATATAGTTCAAGAATGTAGCTCTAAGCTTTTAGTGGAGTAGCATTAAAGTTAATAATTATAATATATATATATATATATATATATCTAGGATATTGTATTTTATAATTATCAGAGTTTGAATTATACAGGTCTATCAAGTCCCCCTTGTTAGCTCATAATAGATCCTGTAACGATACGGTATGCTTTTCTAACAAATTGGTGACTTATAAATTATTAGAGTGCCTAAAATTTGATAGGATCATATAATTTATGTCTATTTATCAGTTGAATTAATTCAAGATAAACATGTTGAATTATTGAGATAATCTTTATTTTCTATGAGATTGTCTAGATATGATTGTTTTGATCAGATAACTTCTCTATTGAGTTATTTGAATTAAAATTAAAGCTCTATCTAAGAATCTTGGGTGGAAAATAAAATATTTTTAAGGATCATATTATCGCAAGTTCGACAGGCCAATCTGCATGTTTGGCTTATAGATGTAGTGAACTCGGTAGGCTGATGGATAAGTTCGGACTACCAATGTAACAATTATCTTATTACATGTTTCAGACGTGATTTTTATTAGAAGTTGATGCAGACTCGAATTTTAAGGCCTTATCTGATAATGATTAACCTCATGTCCGATCTCTATAAATAAGGAATGAGTTTTCTCATTTATTTAGATCAGTTGAGAAGTTTAAAGTGAGTACTCTAGCGTGAAAAACTCTAAAACTCTTTGAGAGCTATTGTTCACAATCAAGAAACTTAGCTCTAGATCTTTTCAATAGTTGGAAGAAGAGTCACTGGAGGAAGTGCTGTATGAAGTGTGTCTGCCTACACAACGATCATGGATAGAGAACAGGAAAGAAGACTAGTTATTTGAGGCTCTTTTGGAACCTCTATCTCTTCATTGATTGTTAAAGCTCTTTGGCATACAAAGGTTAGTAAGATCTATGATTAATGTATGTATATAGTATGTCAAACTTATGTTTTAGAAAATTATGTTGTTTTACATTTTTAAAATTCTGTTGCATATTCATTTTCCATCAATTAGTATCAAAGTTAGGGTTTTTACATAAATTTATGTGTTTGTGATCATGCTATATATATATATATATATATATATATATATATTATGTAGCCTTATTGTCTCCTATGGTTGAATTTAATTTTTAGAAAGTTAGCACTCTAGGGTTTTCTGTATATTTAAATGTTATCATGAGATTATTTGGTGAATGTTTATTAATTAGTTATGGCTGATTGAATTATTATTTGATCATTTATTAATTAATTTATACCGGTTATGGTTCCTTATGTAATGACCAGGGAAATTCATTAATAAAATCTAATATTTAAATGGGGTTTAATTAATGAATTTACTCTAAAATTGTGATAATATATAAATATGCGTTATTAACAGAAAATTTCACTTCAAATGTGATGCAATGATGGTTCTTGTTAATACAGATTTTATGAGTTTAATTACTCAAGAATTTGTAAATAATATCCATAAAATAAATTTTATATCACAATTAATTGTAAAATTGTGATATAAACAAATTAGTAATTAGAGCATAAATAAGACATAGAGTCTACCAAAATCCTAACCCAGTGCAAAAAGGAGGCTGAAGCAGTATAAGTATATTGTTAAGTGAAAATACAGATATGGGAAATCTTATGTTTGGCCTCCAAAAATGCACCAAAGGTAAGTAAAATATTTTATACAGTCTAAGGATATGTGGTGCACTGATTTTACCACGACAGTATAAGAAAAATACTATGTGGTGAAAAATTACACAGTGTAAATTTTTTGGGGCCCACCAAGTGGACAACCATTGAAATCCTATTGGGCCACCATGCCATGAAACGTGGCCCAATCCCATTAAGACACCTAGTAACCCAAAGGATTACCTTATGAGTCACCATAAAGGATAAACATGCATTAAATGTTGGATTAAGCCAAAAAATTCCATTTTCTCTTCCTTTCCAAAACTGGCAGCTATTGAAGCTCACTCTCAAGAATTTTTAAACTTCACATCTTTGCAAAATTATCCCAAGTAAGTTTAACAAGCAAAGCTCAAGCAATTCCTTCAAGTTTTAAGGTAAAAATCTAACTTTTTTAAAGTTTTCAAAGGAATTTTCATGGGTTAGGAAGAAATTGATTCAAGGTGTTTTTGCATAAAAATAATGTCTAGGAAGGAGTTTCAAAGGAGCCTTGGAAGGCTAGAATCACAAAGTGTTATTTGGGTAAGTTTTGATTTCTTAAAGTTTTGAAATTTTATGATTTTTGTTTTGATTTTTATTCTTTCAAAAGTATGTGGCTTCATGAGCAAATTTTTGGTTAAATTTCATAGAAATATGAATTATGGCATGTTGATATGGTGAAAATTTAGGGTTTATTGTGCAAAATGGTAGTTCATGTAAAAAGGATATTTTTTTAATTTTAACGTTAGTTTTGCAAAAATGATGAGTGGGCATGAAAATGGTTTGGACAAGGGTTAGAATTGCCTATACAGGGTAGATCTGCTGTTTAAAAACTGATTTTTACAAAAATAAACCAAGGACCAAATTGTAAGAAAAAGTTTCTTCTCGGTAGAATTGAAAAATGCCCAAAAACACCCCTTGTGCAGTGAGGATTTTGAAAAAGTTAAAACATGAAAGTTGTAGATCTCGATGAAACTATTAGATATCGAGATCAATTCGTCAAAAATTTCAATCGTTTGTGAGATTTTAATTTTACAAGAATTTGTTAAAATTGGAAAAAAAATTTTAAAAGGAAAAAATGTCATTTTTCCAAAGGATTTTGAATATAGTACTTTGAGCAAAAATGTTCCTCATGAAAAATAGAAAATTTTGGTTTAAAAAGATAAATTTTAGCCTCAGGGCAAAATTGTCAAAATTTTTAGTTCAGGTACTAAACTGCAAAGTTTTACTAAAATAAGGCATAGATATGAAATAAGGAGACCCGACACCTAGGGTATTATTCTAAG
This sequence comes from Artocarpus hirsutus, assembly GCA_946598075.1. NCBI lineage: Eukaryota > Viridiplantae > Streptophyta > Magnoliopsida > Rosales > Moraceae > Artocarpus > Artocarpus hirsutus. The sequence goes on along the minus strand of CAMOHE010042791.1, from coordinate 23,797 downwards.
ATAGATATGTAACTACTTTTGTTAGAATAGTGAAAATGAGCTCAGAAAGTTAGTAGGCCCACAGATAGCAAAATCGTCATGTTGCTTAAATAACCCAAACTACTCCGAAATGTTTCAAAAGGGAAAAAAAGAATGATTAGAAAGATTTTTGCTCTTTGTTAGAGACTATAGGGTAGAGTAAGATAATAGTAAGAAAAACTAGTGGTTTTCGGAGTTGTATACAGCTATACAACTCAATTTATTAATTAACAATCATTTTGTATTGAAACATAGTTGAATTTGGCTAATAGCTTTGAAATTGGCCAATAGGATCCTAGAAGTCCAGGAAAAAGGAAACCGAGATTGAGTTGCCTAACATTCGAATCAAGTAAGTACCTATCCCACCTACAGTATGAAATTGTAGGTACAAAATGTGATATATATATGTGTATACCTGGGTGTGTATCAATGTCTATACTTGTGTGTATGCTATGATATGAGTACTTATAAGTATATTGGTGTGTACTTGTGAATATACTAAATAAATACCTGTGTGTATGTTATATTGTATACCTGTGTGTATATTAATGTATACCTGTGACTATAAAAGTATGTACCTGTGGGTACCATACCGTACAAAAGCATGTATGTTTTGCGTATAACATGTGTTTATCACTTCATGCATGGTATGATAACCATAATAAATGGATTGGTAATTATATCACTAGAAATTAAGGAAAGTATTATACCGATTCTTGACTCAAGAGGAGTTTAAGGATATAGTATGGTCATGGTGTCACGTAGACCTATATGCGCAATGATACAAACACTTGGGCCTTAGTAAGAGATAAGATATGATAAGGACAAGGAATGTTCATAAGAAAGCATAATTGGATCACGCATTGTATTGAATGTGCAAGTGGGCTGTATTGGGACTTATTGGGCGTAAGCTCATTAACTGTTTCATACTGTAGATACTCCCACAAGGAGGTCAGGATAAATTCATTGATGAGCTGGCAGAGGGATGATTAGTGTGCAGATTGGGTATGGATCCTGCCGCAGTTATGTTTCCGCTGTAGTATATTTTAAGTTATTTTAAAATGTGTGTATAAGAGTGGTAATATAATAAGTAAGACAAAAACCTCTCTCGAAAGTACTTGGCAAACAATGTTGTAAAAGAAAGTTTGCTTATATAAATATATATATATACTTGTAATTCAAAAGATGTTAATGTCTGTATGAGGGAAAAAAAAATTTCCTAACTTTTCTCTTATATGTAAGTAAGAAAAGGTTTATCATAGCCCAAAAAGGCAGGTTGTGACACCTTAGAGGTTTGAATGTACATGTAAGTTTTTTTGTCATGTAATTAGATGGTGGTTTATCATCACTGTCTAAGAATTATTATTTTAATTTTAAATTTTGTAAAAATTTATAATTAAATAATCATTCGGAGTATACAAAATTTAAAATTAAAAAAATAATTCAGAGTAAAGACGAATTTAGAAGATGGATGATAGCAGTTCTATTGGTTTTTTTTGAGTTTCTAAAATTTTAATGTTTTTGAATTGTTGAAAATAAGATTGAAAAACTGCTTTTTGGAAATATGTGAATTCAGCTCGGTCGTTGGCCGAACTCTCATGTTCGGCAAGCTAATGATCGTAGATCGACAAGCCAAATTGCAAGCCATCTGCGGAGTAGGATTTTGTCAGCTCTGGCGGCAGGCCAAACTTTCAAGTTCGGCAGACTGATGGGCTATGATCGGCAGGCCGATGAGACAGATTGGTAGGCCGGTAAAGAGCTGTAGGCTTTTAGAAAAGATGCGTTTTTTGGTGTAGTTTTGTTTTTATTTTTGAAACAATTTTGAGGAAAATGAAATTTTATGATGACTGAAAAAATAAAGCATATGATCAATGAGGGATTAAAGACTTCAAGATGGATGACAGATGAAGATGGATACAACTTAAAGATACAAGGATGAAGAATCGATAATATGTTTCAATTAGTCTTTTGTAATCTTTATTTTTCTTTTCTCTAAGATGGAACCATAATATTATGGCTATTTATAATTATTTTGCTTATGGCTTTCCATGTTGCTTTGCTTATCTGCATTACAATACAATTTGCCATGTATGTTGATAGCATGTTATATACAATAGGGAATGCTGCGCATTAAAATTGTTCATGCATGTTAAAATAAAACATTGACTTTCAAAATATTGAGTGGGAGAAGGTTTTTAAAGAGAGGACCTGCGGTCTCCATCGTTGGTCCATAGGTAGTACATGATGGTCCCAACCTCGAGGAAGGGATTTCATCATCTACTAGGTTAGATCTCCAAAAGTATAATTTATTTTAGCATGATTTATCATTGTACACCCTAGGTAGTGATTGTAAATCATGGATAACATAGATGAACCGATAGTTATATACTTAAATTAATTTTATTATTAACCTCCTCTAGCAGTTTTTTAATAAAACTAATGGCCAAAGAAAACGATTATTACTATACTTTGGATCAAATGGGTCTTGGATGGCATATTTTAATCAAATGGGATCCGTGTTTCTGATTGAATTTAGCAAGTCTCCCCTAGGCGACTTGTTGAATTCTGAGTTAGAAATTATCATTTTAAGGATGTGATTTTTTCAAGATTTTGATAGATAAACACAATTGCATGTTTACTTGATTATGTTATCTTACTAAACTATTATAGAATGTTTGCTACTATTTGGCATATAAATCTTTATTATAGATTAAAATGTCCAAAAAGCTTTATCTTTGATACTCGATGAAAACCAATTAACTTGTAACACCCACCATTTTCCATGTAATGGTCAATGATAGATATTTGATGACGTTAAGTATTTTCTTTATGATATAATGTTATTGACCATTTATTTGAGAACTATGACAGGTGACGGTCATATGGAATTATGTGCTCGAGGTGTTCTTGTCACTTATAATGTATGTATGATAAATATTTAATGTTTTAATTGCATGTAATATTGAATGTGGTACTTCGACAGGCAAATCTTTCTAGTTCGGCAGGCCAAATTGTCTCTTGAAATGGCAGGTTGATGGATTTCATTGGTAGACTGAACTCATAACTTCGGCAGGCCAATCTTGAGTAATCGACAGGCTAAAGGCTGCTAATGAGAAATCAGTAGATAATTCCTGAAATTGTAGCATTCATGATTAATTTGGTTTCTTGTGAAAAATTTGAATAATTGATAAATTTTTATCTCTTTCCTTATCTAGGTTAGGGACGGTTTGAATTTTTTTGAAAATGATTTGATTTTGTGATAAGGTTTCCTAATTTGAAAAGATAAGATTTGGTAGTTAGAGCAAATCTTGGACTTTTCCCTTATCTCTCCCCATCATACATGCATATACACTCTTATTTTTAAAGAAAATCTTTTGTCAAATATAGAGAAGATTATGTAATTTTAGTATGATGTTTAAATATGTGTTATGTAATGTTCCTCAAAGTTTCACATTATTTGGAATTTTCTATGCTAAGTTATTCAATTTCATTCTCTATCACTCCTGGACTATTTGTTGCTGATCAGTAAAAATTTCACAAAATGTAGTCTTTGTTCATAGGGCAAACAAATCTTTATTATCATGAAATTTTGTAGATATGTTCATGTATATGTTAATTTATGGTTTGAAAAGTTTCAAAGTTATATGATGAATCTTGCATGTGTTCTTGAACTTGCTTTAAGGTTACATTTTATAGCTGTCTATTTAGTGAATTCTAGATTTCTTGTTTGTGTGACCTTTTTGCATGCTAAACAAATTTATTTGCTAATGAAACTTTTTGTGGTACTGTATTTATATGTTAATAGGTCGTCATAAAAATTTTAAGGTCAAACTAATTTTATTTTAATTATTTGAGTATGATGATCGTGTGTTGCTCACTACTTTAGGTATTTAGAGTTTATTTGGTCTTTGAATTCTAATGCATGTTTTGAATTGTTGAAAATTTATTTGAAGCTAATTTTTGGATATGTTGTAGTTCTATGTGTCTATTTTATGCAGAATTTTTATGAAATTATTTTGTTATACAGATAATTTATTTTATGAAGGTTAGTTAAGGCTGCTCACTGTTTTGTTATTGTTGGCTGATTTTGTGTTGTGTATTTTGTGACTTATTTTAGTAATCTAATGGAATTTTTATGGCTAAAGAAAAATTAGGGTAATTTATATATATGTTACTTATGTCCCTGTAAAGTTTCATGCTTTAATTGTATATGAATAGTGAATAATTGAGTTGTGTATTTTTAAGGGTCAGGCAGGTGTTATATTACAGATTTTTGCATGAACAATTGTAAGATGGTAAAATGTACTTATGTTCTTGTGTTTCTTGAGATGGAAGTATGGATGATGTCTTATGGTATTGGATGATTACATGAAACTAAAAATTCATTTTATTTGTATATAGATGTATGACATGAACACTCCAAGAAGTAAGCACATCGAGACCACAGCAATGTCATATAAGATAAGGTTTGGTAAGTGAGTCAAGTAAGTGCCTTCTTACTTGCAACATGATGAGGTTTATGAAAATTTTGAAATTTATGTTCATGATAAATTCTATGATGATTTCTATGATGATTTTATATAATGTTTTATTATGAAAGTTTTAATGTACAAGAAGGTTTAATGTATGTTTTTGATGATGAGGTATTTCAAAATTTAAAAGTATATATGTATATACGTATCACCTAATTAAGTGTTGCACACCCCGTTTTTATGTTTATGTTTATAATGTCCAAAGTTGGACTTGTCATATTTGGGTTGGGATTAGCTACCATTCTCTTCTCATGGTGGCGCACCTATGATGATGATAGTGGTGCAACACTTGGGTCTAAAGATAAAATGAATGAAGTTTTAATATGGATAATGTAATGAAAGATACGTTTCATATGAAGCCGTGCCAAGTGCACTACTATGTTGATAATGATTATGATTATGATGTTGTATAAAGATGTTCATAAAATATTTTAAGTTGTGAGATAGGAAAGTGTACTTACTAAGCTTTTGCTTACTTAGTTTATGATCATGTTGCAGATAAAGGTAAGAGAATCATGGAGTAGATAGAGGGCAAGAACAGGCATGTCAGCAAGAAACGATGGATTGAAAATGAAAGAATGCCAAGAAAGAATTTTAAAGTTTATGAATTGTGTTTTTATTTCTTTATATGTTTACTTTTTGCATTTTCATGTAATAGGACTTGTTCTATGTTTTCTTTATTTTGCAAATGATGGGCCTTCCAATCATTATTGATCAGATTGCCAATTACCCTGTATTGGTTTGCCGATCTAAGTTACCCCAGTTTTATAGAGCCTTGAATGGCCTGTCGGTTGTTGAAGTTTGGACTGTCGATCATGTTTAGCCTGTCGGTGCCTGGTGTTCAGCCTACCGAACTATTAAAATAGATTTTAAAAATTGTTTTAATAATATTTAAATTATGTTCTTATTATTTTGGTGTTGATAAACTATTTAAATAAATATAAAAGGTTCTAAAATATTTGTATTTAGTTTAAAAAAAAATTTATGCATGGATCTTGGGATATATTTAATAAACTTACTTTATTTAAATGGTTTGTCTTAAATAATGATAATAAGGATGAATGTAACGACATCTGTGATGTCCGTAAGGGGCATTACATACCTAGTGAGAATTACAATGTTGGAAAAGGAACCTGAATATTGTCTTGTCCTTTGAGAAACTAAAATTTGTGCTCACAACACCGTGTCCTCCCGAACCTACTGGGGAATCCACTAATGTGCAACTCCAAGTGTTTGATCGTTGGAAACATGTCAACGATCAGGCCTGCTATTACATTATGCCTAGCATGAATAACATACTGAAGGCTCAACATGAAGATTATGAGACTACAAAACAGATCATGGATAATCTTGAAGACATGTTTAGATGCCACACCATAACAAAATGGCAAGGGGCTCTTCGGAAACTTTTGAATTGCAAACAAAAATCGAGGACTCCTGTGAAGGAGCATATGTTGTTAGTCATGGGTTACCTCACTAAGGCTCAAGCCCATGGAGTTGATATCAATGTCGAGTCACAGATGACTATGGCTTTTGAGACTCTGTCAAAGGAGTTTATCCCGTTTAGAGCTTCATACAATTTAAGCAATAGACAAGATGTGACCTTAATGGAGATGATGAAGTAATTACAGGAGTTGGAAAATCTGATTATGGAAATCCCGTGAGTGGTGAGGCTAACTTGGCTACTGCATCCAGTATCAATCCTAATCTAGGGAATGGAAGGAAGCAAAAGGCTAAGAATAGGAAATCTTTTATTCCTACAAATGGCAAGAATAAGAAGAATAAAAAAATAACCCAAAGAAGCTGAAGTGCTTCTACTGTGGGAAGGTTGGGTACATTAAAAAGAATTGCAAGGACTTCCTTCTTCCTTTCCTAAGGAGGTAAGTGTGATCTTTTGGTCATTGAAACTTGTTTAGTTGAGAAATCAAGTAACACTTGGGTCATAGATTTCAAAGCAACTAATCATGTCTTTTGATGTACCAAAGGGTGACATCTACATTTTTATAGTGGTATGTATACCAGTACGTTGGAGGCATGACTCTTGATAACGTAGACCTATTATTCATAGATATGGAATCCGTAGCTCCTCTTTAGGAGTAGTGATATCCTCTTATATGCGTTATCCTGTAATTGAAAAACTAAAGCGCTCAACCATTTGGATACATAGGTGTAACGAAATGGTATACCGTCTTTAGATGGTAAGTTTTTCGATGGTGAGATAATGGAACGTAAGATAAAAATAATCGAGAAGGTAAGATAAAACTTGTCCTTAAGCCAATTATGGATAATCCTATGGGGTACGATACATTATGATAAGTTATAGAGACTTAGCTACACGGGCTTTGTAATTCTATATAATTCGAGAGTGCAGCTCCAAGCTTTTAGTGGAGTAGCTTTGGAGTTAATAATTATGAAATGTAAATCCAGGATATTGCGTTTTATAATTATCAAGAGCTTGAATTATATAGGTCCATCAAGTCTCCTTTGCTGGCTCACAAAAATCTTATAACAATACAGCGTGCTTTTCCAATAATTAGTGAATTATATCAGATTTATCAGATTGGTTGAAATTTAGTAAAATCAGATAATTCATGTCTGCTTTTCTGTTGAATTAATTTTGTGATAAAATTAATTCATGATAAACTTGTTAAATCATCGGGAATGGATAATTTATGTTTATTTATCAGTTAGAATAATTTTGAATTAATTCAAGATAAACTTGTTGAATTGTCAAGAATTTATTTATTTTCTTAGAGATTATCTAGATAAAGTAGTTTTAATTAGATAACTATTCCATTGGGTTATTTGAATTAAAACTGCGACTTTATCCTATAAAATCTCGAGTGCAAAATAAATGATTCGCTGAAATTTTTATCACAGGTTCGGCATGTCGATCCTCAGGTTTGGCCAACCGATGGGGCAAGTTCGGCATGCCGGTTAGACAGATCAGCAAGCCGACCGCGCAACAAAAAGATCATGCGTTTTCATGCAAATTTCATTGCTATTGATCCAAATTTGATTCTGATTCAAATTTTTGAGGCCTTATCTTATAAGGACTGAACCCTGGGCCCAACCTCTATAAAAGGGGAGTGAGTTTCATTATTATTTAGATCAATTGAGAGATTAAGAGTGAAACTCTGTTGGTGAGATTTTGAAAACTCCTTAAGAGCTCTTGTTCACAAATCACGACCACTAGCTTTGGGTTCTCTCAATTGGTTAGAAGGAGAGTCGCCTAATGGAAGAGCTGTACATGTGAGCCCACACTCACTCCGATCGTGGATAGAGAATAGCAAAGAAAGATAGTTCATTGAGGTCCCTCTAAAACGTTACTTCTCTCCACTTATTAGAGGAGCTTTTTGGCACACAGAGATTAGCAAGATCTGGTTAATTTATGCATAAGTATGTCAAACTTGTGCTTTGGAAAATACTCTGATATAAAAATTTTAAAATTCTGTTGCGTACTATTTTTCCAACATCTATTTGATGACAACCAGTTGCTTTAAGGATACAGATCTATGGTGAATTGGTGTCATCGGCATCGTCGAATGAAAGAGACAATGTCACTTACTATAGAAATGGGATAAAGACTAGGGTAGACCCCAAAGAAACAACAAGAAGGACAACAACAACAACAACCATCTAATTCAGTCAAGGAACCAACACGGTGGTGTTAATAGTGGAAGTAATAGCTCCTCCGATGGTGAACGAAATGACCCTTAAAAATTTCATCACTGCTTTTGCTTACAACATAGTAATTTACAATACAATTTTTATTTTTAAATTTTTAGTTCATGTTCTATTCAATATTGGTGCCATAAATTCTCTCATTTTGAATTTCATTTGTAAGTACCTTGGGATTAAAAATAGGGGATTTAGTGAACCTGCAATTATTACTTCACCATTAGGGTGAGTGTATGCAAATATTTTGAGTAAATCTAGCAAAATAATGATTGGGGGTGAGACTTGATGAATGATTTGATTAAAATCCCCATGAGTACTTAAAATGTAAACCTAGGAATGGATTGGCTACCTAGGTATAATAATGTAGATGATTGTCACCTTAGAAAGGTAAATCTAATGACCAAAAAGAAAATGCTGATCACCTGCCAAGGTGGTGAGGATCACATGATCAATGATCTAGTCCTGAAATCATGTTTAAATGAATCCCACCGTACATGAATTTGAGGATGTCTTTCCCAATGAATCACCTAGATCACCACTGCTCTGTAAGATTGAGTTCAATATTAAGTTACTTCCTGAAATTGTTTCGATTTCTTTTGCACCGTATCGATGGCGCAAATAAAAGAATTGAGAAAGCAGCTTCAAGAGCTTGCATATGAGGAATATACATGGAATAGTACATTATCGTAGGGTGCATTAGTACAATTTGTTGAGAAACAAGATGGGGCTCTCAGGTTGTGCATGGACTATTTGCAATTAAATCAGGTTACAGTGAAAAAAAGTATCGATTTTTTAGGATTGATGGATTGTTCGAACAATTGGGTGGTTCTTGGAACTTCTCGAAAATAGAGTCATGCACAAGGTATCATCAACTCAGTGTAAAGGGAGAATATATCCTTAAGATGGCCTTCAGGACTCAGTATGGACACTTTGAGTTCCAGGTAATGTTGTTTGGATTGGCAAATGGTCTGACAGCTTTTATGGACTTAATGAATTAGTTCTTTTAGTCTTGCTTGGATTAGTTCATGATTGTGTTCGTTGATGACATACTAGTTTATTCTAAGATGAGAGGATCATGAACAACATTTGAGAATTGTTCTTTTAACTCTTCGAGAGCATCAGCTATATGCCAAGAAGGAGAAGTACAATTTTGGTTAACAGAAGTTAAGTTTCTAGAATATGTTGCCTTTGATTGGGATATTTCAGTGGATAGAGACAGTGGTGCAATGGGAACAACCGAAGTACATGGTTGAAATCTATAGTTTTTTGGGTCATGTAGGGCACTACAGGAGATTTATGTAAGTTTTCTTAAGAATAGCAGTACCATTGATGTAGTTGACAAGAAAAAGGATATTCAGTTGAAATGGAGCACGAACTGCGAGCACACTTTTCAATAATTAAAGATCCAACTAACAAACCCTCCAGCATTGATTATACCAAATAGTGATGAGCCATAGGAAGATCATACCGTTGCATCAAGATGCAGACTTGGATGTGTGATGATGTAGTATGGACGAGTTGTAGCATAGGAATTACAACAAGTGAAGCTTCACGAGCAAAATTATTCACCTTATGATTTGGAACCTATAGTGGTTATCCACCACAAGATTTAGAGGTGTTATTTCTACATAGTAGTATTTTAGATTTTCCTCAAATCATAACAATTTGGAGTATTTGTTTGCTTAAAAGTTGGATTTAGACTTTTATAATTTTTGCTTGTCCAGCATTAGAAGATTGGAAAAAGAAATGTTATGGTTAGTAAATATGGATGACGATACTATGAGGGTGGTAGTTAGACTCTGGTTTGTAACTCAGTATCTATGCCTACACTTGATCAGCTAGCAAAATAGGATCAATGCTGAGATCAGCATGTATAGCAAATATGGGCACGGACTTGCAATAGGAAACTATTCAATGAGTAGAAGGTACATAGGAATGGATCTTTGTAATTCATGGGACGATTGGCTATGCATGTCATGAAATAAATGACAAAGGTTGTATCAGATGAAGTGCACAAGTCTTAGAAGTGCAAAGATATATAGTGATTCAAATAAAGACAAGACTTTGTGAGGAAACATGAAGAAATTTGTTATGGAATTATGTCACCGAGTGTATATGTAATCAAGTGTAAGCATGCAACAGAAGCAAGATGCTATTCGAGTCGTTATGGATAGGTTGACAAAATCAATGCATTTTATATGACTTGGATCAACGTGCTTGAGGATAGCCCTGGGAGGATTGTCTCCCAAGAAATGTACAAGAGTTTCAATATTCATCACTTTGATAGAGATATCTAGTTTAATGATAAATATTGGAGAAGTTTCCAAGAAGTATTTGGTATGGAATTGAACTTCGACATCGCCTTTCATTCTTAGACCTATAATCAGTCTGAGTAAGTCATGTAGATTCTTATGGATATGTTGCGTGTATGTAATTTTGGATTTTTGGTGGAATTTGGAAGGAGTATCTACATCTAGCTTAATTTGTTATACAATGATAGTCACCAAGTGAATATTGGTGTGGCATCGTTCGAGGCACTTATGGGAAATCGTGTCAATCACTGATTTGTTTGTTAGGATAGAAAGATAGGATCATCATTAAACCAGATGAAATCCATGAAAACAATGATTAGATTGTCTAATGTGAGATTGATTAATGGTAGCCTAGAAACAACAAAAGAGTCATGCTATTAAGAGATGTCGATTTTTGAAACTAAAAAAGGTGATTTCGCTTAATCCTCTTCCCGATCTTTCTCGCTTTCATAATGTGTATTGTGTGTCAATGCTACCGAAAAGCCACCTCAACTTTAGTGGGATTATTTCATTCCACGATGTAGTGACGAAAAACTATGTAACCAATGAGGAGGTATTAGTTTATGATGTCGTGACATGTCACTAGTGGAGGTGTTATGGCAACACCATAGTGTCAACGTCCATGTTGGTCATATAATACTATTTATTCTAAGGATGATGATGTGAGTAGTGCTATACGATTAATTATAGTTTAATTATCCATCCATCTTCATGGTCAACATCCATGTGATGGTGATTGCCAATGAGACTTATTTCGGCTGAGCATTTCATTTCTTTATTTTGTTTGATTAGTTGTTTCATCACGGCCTCAGGTCGTAATAGATAAGGCTTGGCATGGGAATTGGAATCGACTATGAAGGGATGGTACCCACGCTTATCTTGCTATTAAGAAAAGCTTTAATTTTGAGGACAAAATTCCTTAAGGGGAGGAGAGTTGTAAGGTCCAAATTAAATTAAACAAGTTTAGTATGCTAAAATTGGTAATAAGTGTGCTTAATTGGGATTTGATTTTTAATAAATCATACTTCTGATATTTCTTAATTAATTGCATTTTAATAATTTTGTTGATTTACCTTAATTTTCACCATTTTCTAAAATAATTTTAACAAATTTTGGTAATTTATTCTATCTTCCTAAAAGTCAGATATTATAACTATAACAAATTGGCAATGACCAACAATTCCCCATTACTTCATTTATTTAGACATGCCCACATGAAGCAATTCACTTAGACAAGTGAATGCAGCCTTAAAACTTACATGCCAAAACCAAAGCAGCCCATGGTTTTCTGCCTTGGAACTGCTCTTTCCCTCAAAGTAAGCTATCAAAAATCCAACCAATTTTTTTATCAGACTCTCCACTCTTGTTCTCTTTCCTCCCCATTACACATGTCTCACTCCCTCCCTTACTCAGCGTCTTTTTCTCTCAAAGTAACCAAAACACCCTCCTCTACTCCATAGAACTTAGACAAAGCTCAAGAGCACTTCAAAGAGCTTCATACCCAGCCAAACACTATTCCAGCTTGAATAGAGGCCAGGATCACAATTTAGGAAGCTATCCAACCAACACCAAAGCTGTTCAATTAAATGTTAGAATTGATTTTAACAATTTAAACCCATGTTTTGAAGCTGTAAATTCTGGGTTTATGATCAAGAATTTTGTTCAAGTTTGACTTTTATTTTTCCTGCTAGCATAATTCTTTCTTGAGCATGTTCAAGTAGAAATTTGCATTTGCATGTTATGATCGAGGCATAAACAAGCTTAGAAATTGTTTCAATTAATATTGTATAATGATTTTAACCTCAAATCCATGCTTAAAACCAAATCAAAACAAGATGAAATAGCTTTTGCATTTTGTTGTTCATTTTCGGAATAATGTGCAAAAATGCAAAAAAATTTAGAGAAAAATACTTAGAAGTGTTTTGAAGTACTATTCTATAATTTTTGAACATTACCCATGCTTTGAGATTTGAGAAAATAGGTTGGAATGAGCTTTGAGCTTGGGATTGCCGAGGCTCGAAATCTGGAAATTTTTCAAATTTTGACAGATCGGCAAGCCGAACTCATCCTTCAGTAGGCCGAATTCAAATAGTTTGGCAGGTCAAATTGAGATGGTCGGTAGGCAAAACATCAATAGTTTGGTAGGCCGACAGTGCTGTATAAAAATAGCAGTTTTGCACTAGTTTTCATCGTTTAATGATAAAAAAGGATTTTGATTTTGTGACATGATTATTTGGACTCTGAAGGCACACTAAGGAACCATGAATTGTATAGTAGAGATACATGTCGACGTTTAGAGATTAATGTATTTACTCTACATCCAAGCTTACTTACGACTCCAAGGAGCTAATGTTTAACAAAATAGAGATTTGTGGTGCAGGTGTGAACGGTGCTAAGAAACAAGGTAGGACTCTAGACCTTTCTTTTTGATTGTCATGATTTTAAAAATGAGTTTTGGTCAAATTGTTCTTGTAAAAAAATGTTTTTTAAGAACTAAGTTGCTATTATTTATTTATTTCCACTAGATGTTGGATATGATCGTAATAAATGATAATAATGAATTATGAAAATGAATGTTGATCATGGATGATGATGATGATGATGAATTAATGATAATGAATGAATCATAATGAATGTAAATAATAATCCGGTCAAAAATATTAGAGAATTGACTAAAAGTAATGGACACCAAACGGACACTAAACTCTGTTCGGAATGATATGATAGCGCATGAAGTGTAACGTCCCCTTACAGACGTCACAAATGACGTTGCATTCATACCTTCAAACTTTTAAGTTTTAGATAAACTATTTAGTTAAATCATAATTTTGGAAAAATTATACCCAGGATCCATGCATACATATATATATATGTTGCTTTTTTTTTTTTCAATATTCAATAACTTAATCCATTTTTGTAATAATAATTTACTTGATCATAAACATCCTTTAAATAGTTTATCAGTACCAATGTAAAATTGAATAACTTTTAAAACATCCTTAAAAAAACTACACACACAGTTCAGCAAGCCAAACTTGTGGATTCGGTAGGCCGAAGCTGTCCGGTAGGCCGAAGGTCAACCTTCGACACGCCGTCCAAGGCTCTATAAAAAAGGGATACAAAATTCGATAAGATCGGCAGGTCGGTACAGGGTAATCGACAGGCCGATTAATACATCGGCAGTTCGAGCAGTAATGGTCGGCAGGCCGACCGTTTGTCAAAAATCCAATTTAATTTAAAACAAGTTCCAATATCTTAAAGTGTAGAAAATAAGTATACTCTGAAAATAAAACATAGTTTATAAATTCTTAAAATTTCTCCCTTGGTGTCTTCCGTTTTTAGTCTATCTTGCTTAGCTCACACGCCTTTCCTTCCCTCCACCTATTCCATTATCTTTTTACCCTTATCTACAACATGATATAAAACTGAATAAGCTAATGCTTAGTAAGTACATTTATATCTCACAACTTAAATCATTTTATGAACATCATCATCATCATAATAGTGGTCTAGGCACAATTTCATAAGGAACATATCTTTCATTACACTATCCATATTAAAACTTAAATCATTTTATGTTAAGGGGCCAAGTGTTGCACCATAAACATAATCATAGGCGCGCCGTTGTGAGAGGAGAGAGGTGGCTAATCCCAAACCAAATATGATATCATAACATAAACATATCATAACATAGGGTGTGCAACACTTATTTTGGTGATATATACATATTTATACTTTCATACTTTGAAATACGTCATCATCATACATGCATAACTTTTGAACATCAAATCTTTCATAAGTGCTATAGAATGAAATCATCGTAAAATCATCATCATAAATATAATTTCATACTTTCACAATCCATATCATATTGCAGGTGAGAATGTACTTACCTTATTAAGCTTACTTAACCTTAATTTGTAGGTGACGACGCTGCGGTCTCGATATGCTCACTTCATATTGTATTCATATCATACATTCATTTAAATAACAACAATTAACATATATTTTCAATGAATTAATCACCACAACATAACATCAATTTCCATATAACATCACACATACATTCTTCTCATGAAAACATAAATTTATAATTCGTTTCATTAACTTTAAGACATTAGAATAAAACTATCAACATAAATACATTTCTAACCTCCATGAATTCAAAACTTAATAACTTTACATTCACACACCATTAGGGCACCAAATTTAGTAGAAACAAAGATAACATATAAACCTATCACCATGATTTTTCATTGATCATAAAAATTTCATTTGGCAATTTAAATAAGCCACATAACTTACAAAACAAAATCTGCCAGCAATACAATTCAGTGAGCAGTCCCTACTAACATTTACATAATAAATTATTTACGTCTCAAAATAATTCCATAAAAATACTACATATAATAGGCACTAAGAACTTCATTATATCCACAAATCACCTTTAAATAAATTCCATAAAATCCAAAATGTGTGTTTGAATTTAGAGACAAAAACAACTATAAACAATGTGTGCAGTGAATTTTATGCAATAATTATTCTCAAACAATTAAAATAAATATGTTTAGACCGTAAAAATTCATATGACAACATATTAACATACAATACAGTACCATAAAAAAAATTTCATCATCAAATAAACTCATTTAAATCATACAAAAACATCACAACATAAAGTTCAACAATTTACCTTTAAAATAGTCTAAAACCTAGCTTCTATAAAAATTCCGTAACACAAAATATTCATCATATTATCATGAGTCTTTCCAATTCATAAATTAACATATACATAAACATATTTGCCAAATTTCGTGAAAAGTAGCATTCATTTGCATCATGAACAAATCCCATATTTTTGTGCAACACAACCAATCAGCAATATTCTTCTGTGAGTGGCAGAGAAAAGAAAATTCATAACTTAACATAGAAAAATCAAAATAACATGAAATTTGAAGGAACATCACCTGACACATATATGAAAATCATATTAAAATTTCAGAGCATAAGAAAATTCCTAGACAAAAATTATGGCAGTCGAATAAAAGAGGAGAAATACATTTTAGAAATAACCAAGAACATAGTATTACCTTAAAACAAATTCTTCTCAAACTTCCTTGGATTTCACTCCATGAAAATTCAATATTTCTTTTAAGTATTTGCAAGAAAATAAAAGAGAGAAGAGGAAGAAATCATGGAGAAGAAAGGAGAGAAAAAGAAAACTGAGAAGATTTCTATGAGAGAAAAATGCGGTAGAGAAGTTTACGTGAATGAGGAGAATGTCATGAGAGGTCAATACACTCTAAATTGGCAGTAGAAATTCTCGTGGGATGATGTAGACAATTGAGGGAGAAAAAGTCAAGGTTTTTAAGAATGGTTCAAGTTACCATATTTCTCAATTTTAAAGGAGGAAACTTCATCAATTAAATCCAATCAATCAAAAGTCAAATGCTCTATTACCCAAAATAAGAAAAATTAAGCCAAAAATGTGCCAATCAATCAACAATCATTATCCAATCACATCCAATCATCATCGTCACAAATTTTAGGTGATTTCTCTTGATTGCCCGTCAGTAGTCTTCGGCCTACCGATAGCTCAGTTTGGCATGCCGAAGGTTTGAGGTTCGGCCTGCCAATTATATTCATTGGCCTACTGTTCCGTGAGAGTCATTTCGGCCTGCTGAACTAGATGGTTTGGCCTGCCGACTGCCTTAATACACTAAATTTCATCAAAGCATTAACTTATTACAAAAATTATAATTAAACATACATCGCAAATAACATGAACACTTTGAGCACATCAATTCCACGTGGCCGTCACCTGTCATAATACTTAACATAAAATAGTTAGTATCGTTATATCATATATCATACCATATATCAATAGAGAAATTACTTAACGTCGTTACTCATTTGATATAATCCGTTACATGAAAATTGACGAGTGTTACATGAAGCCACCCAAAGATCGGGTCATACAAAGAGCAACTTTGGGGGCAGATCCCGAAACCCAGCTGGGCCACTACGATGGTGATACGAGACTTTGCACATAATGAATGTTGATTCATGATTTGAGATAATTACAAATAGCGAACAAGTGTGAACCTGTTTAATCACTTATTATGAATCTTGATAATCACAGATGGTGAGAGGTAAGTATGAATTTGTTAAATAGTTAATGTTTCTGTAATTACTTTTAAATTATTTTATTTTATTTTATGAATGATTTTGAAACCTAAGTCCTATTAAGCCTTCTGCTCACATTTCATTTTTAAACTTTCCCCTATCCAGGTGATTCGTAGAATGCCACTGAGTAGGACACTATTGATATTCTCACGTGGACCGTAAGATGTTGGGCATATCTATTTATCTATTTATTTATTTATTTTATTTTCAAGGCATGTAATAATATGGATTGTGTTTACTTTTCTATTGGATTGTGGTTTGCATAATTTTTATAAGTTTGTACTGTGTATACACCATGTGGGGTTCGATGAGGCCCAAATTGCCTTCTTGATGAACTTTATGACCTTAACTGTATTCTCTTAGGTCATTTAAGAAATTTCACTTACTAAACTTCAAAGGGTCGATAATATTTCATAAAGATTTAAAAATTTACCACATTTTTAATAAATTACCTAAAAATGATTTTCTTATTAATATTAAAAAAAATCGACATGTTTAGTTAAACCTGTTTAATTATTTTAATTAATTCGCCACGTCACCACCCGAGTTTGGGTTCGTGACACGACGGCTAGGAAATACAATATTACTCTGGTAATACTATATCACCATGTAAATATAAAAATTTACCAACGATTTTGCTAGAGTACCAACGATCGAGAAATACAATATTACTTTGGTAGTACTTTATTACCATGTAAATACAAAAATTCACGTACGACTTCAATGATTAGCCGACGGTTGAGAAATACAGTATTTAGATAGAAATATTATATTTCCTCATAAATAATATATTTCCAAATAACTATATTTTCTTCTTTATGTCATATTTTGCAATAACTATAAAAATTTTAAAAAGAAGAAGAAAAAAAATTCAAAACACAACAAAAAAAGGGAAAATACAAAAACATAAAAAAAGAAACAAAAACAACAATATTGACGGACAATGGACTGATTCTGGCAATGAGCCTTTTGGCATGTATGATTGCGACGAGGCAACAACTATGAGAGAGGAGATCGGAGCCTCTTCAACATCGTCCTCTAGCCCCACAATCATCTTCGCCACTGTGGCAGATCGGCGACCAGTATCTCAAACATGACGACTTTGTTGACGAAGCACCTCAAGGATGAACGAGCCACAATGGCGTCGAGCTTTGGCTTCTCCTCGATCGTGACGGGGTAGATCGAAGCTTGGTCTACAACGCGATGCAACTAGCTTCGAGATCAACAAGCCTTGACTTTGGCATCGTCAAAATCGCACCTTGCTAACGTAGTCGACGGTGAGAGAGAGAAAAAAAGCTCCTTCATCAATGCATTTGATATCTCACCGCTCAACACCACCGACAAGGCGAGTAAGAAATAGCAAATGTCATGGCCATGGAATATGAGATCGCAATTGTCCATCGCCGTCAAATGTCCATCGTCATGAAAGATGTGACCTCCAACTTTGCACAGTGATCAATGATGTCAATCAAAACCAGCAGAGAGGGAAAGTAATGGGTGAGAAAGAGGGGGAAGAAAAAAAAAAAAAATCCGGTTATGTTGAGCTTCTTGAAAATACTAATTTTTTCAAATCTGTTATTTTTTTGACATTTTCCTGATATTATTTACTATTGCTATCCAAAATCTGACATTTTTTGTAATTTCTCAATTGAAATTAGAGGCTTAAAAATAGAAGGCCACCAATAGAAACGTAGGCCTTGTCCACATACACCAAGTTCCAAACTTTTTTCCTTGTTATTGTAAGCGCAAATCATCATTTGGCTCTTCTTTGTAACTCTATTCTGGCTTAGAAAGATGAAAATCATTTTTGGTACAAGAAATACTTGGTGAGAAAAACAATGCAAACGAAGATAATGTCATCATTGTACTAAATTAACAAAAAATCAACAAGCACAGCAAGCTATATGCATATCATACTATAATTTAGACTTTGAGAGCAAGGCGTAAAGTACATGAGATATCAATGTTGTAAGTATCTCAACCTAACAACGTTCCCACGACTTTCTACCTTAGCTATTTGAGAGCTAAGAGAGAGAAAATGAAAAAAGCAGAATAACAATTAGGCATCCGGTATGCTAGCCCCATTGCTTGCAAGTTGACATTCTTAAAATGAACAAAAAACCAGGTTCATTTGGCTTTTCCCATCAGCTAGATCTGCATTTAAGGGAAAAAAAAATCATTCGATCGAGAAATTCACACACATAGAAGCAACAAGTTCACACATTTAAAGAAGGTTACAACATAATTAGACCTGACCATAGGTAGCAGCCACACGCATGATTATGATAGCACAAAACTAAACTAGACCTTACTAATTAAGTGAGTAAATAAACAACAAAGAAGTGAAACTTAATGCAGGAATGTTTGGAAATGCATGAATTAAATTAGATAATCACATGCGTTGAAACGTATAACAAGAAAGATGTGTTATAAAAACATTGACGATCTAATACAAGAATAACTGGATGTAAATCATGCAAAATGGACCGAGATTGACAAAACAAAGAAGAACGCTCCAAACGCGGGCTGCAATAATAAAGCGAAACTCCTAGGTAACAATGCATTATGAAGAAACCAAGTTTGGAATCATTCAACGTTCAGTTCTGTTTCACCAACTATCCAAACCAGATAATGCAAAGTTTATTTTTATTTTTTTAATAAGCCAATTTGCTGTTATACCCTTCCTATAGTTTGAGGCTATATCTAACGAGTTTCTTTGCCCAGAAATTGGAGGCCTAACATGATCATCAAGTGAATTTCATTCTAATAAAAAAAAAGGTAAACCCATAAATATAATATTACACAAAAACTAAAATATTCCTATGCAAATAACTAGAATATGGCAATTGCTACACAAAAATATTGAAATATATTATTTTGACTGTTGTGGAGCGTCATCATGCGACATAATTGAAGTTGGGGAATAAAACAATAAAATTCTGGTCATGAGAATGCCAATCATAAACATAATAACCCAAAACTAGATTGGCACGCCAGAGTTCATAAGTGGTTTCACGTACTCAAATTGCTAGTTGTTACTTGTTGCTTCTCATATCATTTAGGATTGATTAATTAACAGATTAGGGTAATGGTAAAAGCAGATGCTTAATTACTTAAGGCACAACGTGGGACTTCGATACAACATCACTGTAGGGTACGCCGTACATGAGTAGGTTAGCTTTTACATGCAAGTTTACTTGCCAATAATAGCTCCAGAATTCGGAGCTTTTCATTTCACTCAAGTTTTGTTGGTTAAGAAATTAAGCAGGAGTAGACTAGATGATCAATTAAGCACTTCTTTTGTAGGACTTTGACATAAGGGGTTGCTTAAGCCAAACCGTGTATCCCTAATATATGGATGGATGGAGCGAAATGGAAAAAGCTAGTTTCAACAAACCATATCCTAAATGGCAGTTTACAACAAATGGCCACAGCAGTTGGAGATGAGTAAGCAAATGGACTCGGCTAAATGTAAATGATTGCCCTAGTTTAGGTATAAACATATTACATGACTGTAAGCTTGATAATTAAAACAAAAATTGTCTCGAGAGAAAATTGGCAGTTGACAGAATGGGATACGACTCATTATCTTGATTCTTGAGACGTTTGATGCTTTTGTTGAGAGGTTATAATGCTTGAACCTTAGTCATGATGGAGAGACCAGGCCAACAGGTGAAAGAGCAGGTTTCTAAAGAAATGGAAAGAAAAAGCAAGGAAGTTAAGGAAGGAATACAAATAGCATGCTTTGGAACAATTACATAGGGAATCTGCACTCTTGGCAGTGAAGAAATTTGCATGAAATCATTGAGGTTACTCTCATTTTCAGTCCTCAAACTATTAGCCAAATCTCATTTTGGTCCGTGATTTTTAAAATAAAACCCCTCAGTATACCAAATTACCTCAATTAGTCTCCCATCCATCCGGCTGTTAAAATCTCAATGGCATGCAGAGTATGCATGGTTTAGTGAGAGTTAATTTTGTAATTTACATGTTAAGGTGCTATTGTTAAGAAGGAAACCATGCCCTATCTCCGTTGAGAAAAGACTAATTTGGGACAATTTGGCAGATTGTGAACTCATTTTAAAACATTTTAAGCTTGTGTTTGGAAAATTAGTTCAAATCAATCAGTATAAACTCAAATAGTATAAAACTCTCTACTGTCATAGTGTATTGAACCAATTTGTTCAAACCAAGGTTCCAAACAGCGTCAAAGTCCAAAATCAAATTAGGATTTTTGCTTATAATGTTAGGGACTAAAAATCAAATTAGGATTTTTGCTTATAATATTAGGGACTAAAATGAGTTTAACAAAGTTTGGAAGTTTCAGGTTCTATCAAGTGTAAAAGGACGCTGAAAAGGTACAATCAAGAAATAAATCAAACTACCAATTGGCTTCAAAAAATCTACAACATAGCATTAGAAATATATATATATATATATATATATATATGCTCTCTTAAAAATTCTAAAAAAAAAATATTGGATGATAACTACTTACTCGTCGGGAGTTTTGGCGACAATGGAGAGGGCGTGGAGCCCGGAATGAAGCTCGTCGGAGAGAGCGTCGTAGACCATGCGGTGTCGTTTGACGAGGGTTTGGCCATGGAATTTGGGAGAGACGATTTTGACGTTGAAGTGAGTCTCTTTGGCGTCGGAGTCTTTCATGGCCGCGTGGGAGGCGTGGTGGTGAGAGACGTCTTCGATCTCCAAAACAATCGCTTCCAACGCCGATTGTAGCTTCGTCCTCATCCTGCTCGCCCGACTCACCACCACTCCCACTGACGCCATTTTTTTTAATTAATTTATTTCACTTGAGCGATTCAATGGAGTTTGTTTGACTGTCAGAGGAGAGCGGAGCAGCTTATCAATTTGATGGGCAAAAAGAAATGCATTTCTAGAGCCCCTAAAAGAGGAATTGCAGTGGCGTTTTTTCTATAATTTTGTTAAAATGTAGCCCCTCAAAAAAATTGTTATTTTTATTTTTTCCATTTAAAAGGGATATTTAATTTTTAGAATGTTAATTATAATAAAGATTTATTTTTTGGGAAAAAATAAAGATTGATTTGAGTTTTTATAAAATAATTATCGATTAGTATATGTCTAAAATAATTAATTCGCGATTAGTATATGTCTAATTTATCAACCTTTAATCATATAAATTATTCATTATTGAATTTTTTAAGAGAGATTCAACCAAGGAGTTTGTTTACTTCTTAGAAATTCAACAAGAATTTTTTTCACCTCTACAACGTGGATTCTGAGGTCATTCTAGAATCGGTGAATTTTTTTTTTATCAAATAAAATAGATGCACTTAGTAAAGGATCTTCTTGTTTGCGAATTTTTGTTTATGTGTATTGATCATTTGTATGATTATTTACACGCAGAGTTACGGCTGCACAAAAATCTCTCCAACCTATTTTTATCCGCTCGCTCCGTCCCGCTCTAGTGAGAATATGTCAAAACCGCTTTTTAGGTAGGTGGGACGATTTCAATCATTCACTTTGGTGAACAGTTGCACATTAGAGTTTGAGACTGCGTTTTAAACCGCCATGTTTGCCTAAATATTATATTATAGATATGTAATATAAAACATTAGATTTTATATGTAACTTCACGTCATTCACAATAGTTTCTAACTTTATTGTTGTTTTTATCATTTACTAATTATTATTCCAACCTTTTTTTCGATGTTTTTCAACAAAATATTTATCTTTATGAACTTAAAGTTTAGACTTTTTTGTTTTTTACTTATGATTTTTAATTTTAAAATTTGGACTTTGGATTTTGGAATATGAATATTTGTTTTATTTATTAAGCTTTCTATATTTGGATGTTATTACATTAAGGTTTGAATTATTGAATTATGATATATTTTCGACTCTAATTTTGTATTCACATACTTAGTTCAAAATTGTAAATGCTTATTTATCAATAATCGTATTTAGATTTTTTTAATTGGTTATATCAAGTTTGTTAAAACTTGGAAAGATCTGTTAAAAAAAAAAAAAGGGATAGGTACAAATACCAAATCGCTTAATAAGCCGTCCAAATCACTTGCACAAAATTCTACCTATGCCATTTAAATTTTGGGTAGTTATGATTTGGGTTTTTCACAAATTGTCATGAAACAAAACCGTATAGACCGCCCACGCCATCCATTGTAAACCCCTATGTGGAATACTTGAGATTGTGACACTCTTCTATCTAACTCTGCAACCATTTTTCTTTGGATAAATTGCAAGCATAGGAAAACGAGTACGCAGTAGAATTTTAAAAAATTTTAAATCAAAGTCTTTTCCAAAACAAGTTTGACATGCTAAATATATAAATTAATGATAGATCTTACTAACCTTTTTTGTATATCGAAGTGGGCTAGAATCTGTATAGAGAAGAACATTCCAAAAAAGCCTCAACCAACTGGTCTTCTTTGTTATTCTCTATCCACGATCATAGTGTAGGTGGTCATATGTCGTACAGCTTTTCATTCGGTGGCTCTCTTTCCAACCACTTAAGAAGACCTACAGCTAAGGTTTTTGATGTTGAACAATAGCTCTTAGAAAATTACAGAGTTTCTCAAACTAGAATACTCACTCTATGCCTCTCAACTGATGTAAATAACTGAGAAAACTCACCCATTGAAACACCCGTTATTTTAACGGGTATGATTTTTGATAAAATCATATAAATAAATATGTCATTTTAGCATTTTTACTAAGTCTCCGTAGTAAATATTTTAAATCTACCTATCACTCACTTATATCAGCCTTGTCCCACTACATTAATGCTCAATTAAATAGCATCCTTATCATTTGGAGACATAGAATTAATTCACCTCAACTACCAGGAGACATCGATATGTTTTCTCAACCACCTTTTTAATGCTTCCTTTATCTTCTTCTACAATATACCCCATTTGTCCCCTCAATTATGTTGACATTATTTGCTAAAAGTCTCCGTGGGAGACATGATAACATTTTCTTTTAATGCTCATTTAATTCTATCCCGCTCCTCAATTAATTTGATGCCTATATATTCAACCATCACCACTCTCTTCTCTAGTTTCTCAT
>CAMOHE010042790.1:0-55096 GCA_946598075.1 Artocarpus hirsutus | reverse complement strand
TTTGATCTTTTTTATTAAAAGAAGTAACATAAATCAAAGGAAAAAAAAATGATAAAACATAATAATAATAATAATAATAATAATAGTCACAATAAAGAAATAGTAGTCACATAAATTACTCCCACCTGCCATGCGCGTTGACTACGGCATCACCTTTTGGGCTATTGATCCGTACCACAACAATATCATAATTAGTAAAAGTTTTGGACAGACTATCAATTATGTCCTATAACAAAATGGGCATAAGAAGACTTCTATTATGCCATATATTGTTACATTTATGTACTGTACCGCACGTATTAATTGATGTAAGATCCTATCAAAATTTGAAAAATATATTAACATGGCCAACTTTTATGTCTTGCTTGTTGAGCTGCATAAAAGAATTCTCTACATGACCACCAGCCAATTTAGGCCGCATTTGAAATGACTCATTAAAATGAGATTTTTTTTTTTTTGGCTTATTTAGCTCAAAAACTTTTTTGGATGTGTTTATTCGTACAAACTAATTGAACTTTTAATTTTTATAGCACTTTTGAACAAGTAATTTTTTTTATCTTTATAAAAAAAGGCTTACAAAAAGTTTTTTGTTTATTTTTATAACCTTTTATTTGTGAATAATAAATTATAAATTCTATCTATATTTTTATGTTAATTACTTTTTATAACAATAGGAGTTTTTGAGTTATTTAACTAAACAAATTCAAAAGCTCTTTTAAAATCAAAAAATATATTTTTTTTTTTTTTTTTACTACTAAAAAATAAAAGCACAAGTTACTCTAAACGGACACTTATTTTGTTAGCAACTTACAAGCCAAAAAATTAACTAGCCGAATTATCTAAATAAAATCTTTTTTTCCTTTAAGCATGTACACAACAAATCAACCTTGTAATTTCCACTTTCAATTTTCATTTTAACAACTAAATTTAACATTTCTTTAATATTAACATCTAAAATTCGAATCCACTACTCAAATTCTAAGAAGTTCTTTTCTTTTTTCCATATATTTGATTGGTCTACTTCATGTTTAAATGTAAGCTTTTATTTTTCTTTAAATACAAAACCATTGAGCTAACTAATTGATTAAAAAAAAAAAAAGAGCTTAACTGGATGTACGTCTAACCTAAGGTGATGTCTCGCCATTAAACTACACTCGACATCGGTATTAAATGTAAATAAATTTGTCCTAGGCCTAATATATAACTTTCCTATTAAACTCTTAACCAAAGAAGAAAAAAAAAACAAAAAAAAAAAAAAAGAATAGAAGAGTGATTAGCACTATACGTTCTAAACTCTTTAGTGGGTTAAAATTTTCGTTGTTTTTTTTTAATGGGCAAAATAGTCCCAAACTCTCAAAGGCCAAAACAGTCTCAAACCCTCAAATCATTTGCAATTAACTCCCCGGGAAGTTTACTCTACATTGTTGCACGTGATCCCCAATGTGGCTCTGTTTATAAAAATACCAAAATGCCCTCAAGCCAAAAAGAGGGAAAAAAAGACTCAATGCACTGAAAAAGAACAACTGCTATCTGCTGCCAAGCTTTATGACCCCTCATAGTTTTGAATTCCCCTTGCCCCAATGAAAACTCTCCCTCACATAAAACTCCCCCACCACCTCTGGAACTCCTCCCCCGTACTTTGGCTTATGGGGTGGTGGTTTAAAATAAAAGGTTTGAAATGGTTGATTTGAACTTTTGGTTCAAACCATTTATTTGATCCAAACCTCAAAGATATTGGCCAAATGCTAGTTCATTTGATGTCTTTGGTTCAAACAATGTTTACCAACAAGCTAAATGAACTCCAAGATTCTCGTTATCAATTTTTTTTAAACTAAACGTACTGAAAGGATATCAACCATTTCCTTAACAAAATATGTAAACAAATTTTATTTTTCAATTATGTTTTCAGTGGAGAACAGAAGCAAACGTATTATCAAAAAAAAAAATTTCAAGTGATACATCTCAATAGATGTGAGAATAACATGTCTCCAAAATGTCGCTCGACTAGACTCTAGGATTGCTGGACTAGTGTTTTCATAGGACATTGTAAATTTTATTTGGACATTATGAGATTTAAATTATTATACAATTAATAAATTAAATTTCATTTATTCTCCTATATGTTTATTTTGATACATACATATATATATATATATAAAAGCAAATATCATAAATAATTCA
This sequence comes from Artocarpus hirsutus, assembly GCA_946598075.1. Lineage (NCBI taxonomy): Eukaryota > Viridiplantae > Streptophyta > Magnoliopsida > Rosales > Moraceae > Artocarpus > Artocarpus hirsutus. The sequence goes on along the minus strand of CAMOHE010042790.1, from coordinate 52,915 downwards.
ATACTTGGAAAAGTTCATAATCATGTATATGAAGTATTCATAATACAAAGGATATGATTATGCATACTTAGTATAAATTTTCGTTTACAATCAATAGATAAAACTAGACACTTTATCTTGTTAAAGATTGTGATATTATTCATTCCTAAGTTCATGGAATAATCTAATCTGAATTACAGTAGTAGTATGATTACTGGATAGAGACATCAGTATATTTAGAACACATTAGAACTTGGACTAATATATAATAGGGTGTTGGGAGCATTGGTTAAAACCAATGGTTGATTCGATTGAAAACACTGTAGCATGTGAGAACTTTACATTGTAACATACTTTTTCTTGATATTGTAGCATGTGAGAGCTTTGTACTGTGACAACTAAAATTTTTGGTTCTAACTTATATTACCAAACACCACTTTCATGTACAGTTCTATAATGAGAAATTAGAACTCTATTATTATTGATTATTTTATGCATCTTACCTTAATCTTATTGTGATTAATAGACTCACATCTATTTATTATGTCTTTTGATTGTCAATGGGTAAGATCAATTAATCTACAATTAAAAGCTCAGAATATTGGAGCCATAGAATTATAGGTAGCTAAAAACACTTCCCATAAATATGGAATCTATAATTTCTATTAGATAAGATGTTAAGACAATATTCTTGTGAGTATTAATTTGGAAAAACTTGAATGTAGAGATCTTGTTGTTTGATATGGGATACCAAATATTGCCTAAAATTCTCGTTCATGATTTAATCATAAAAGGTCATTTATTAGAGAATTAACGGAACTCATGGACAAAGAAGTAATTAGAGATGTTTTATGGAAGATTATAAACCTAGCTTTAATTATGAATATTATTATAGAAGATATTGTGACATAATAAATGATTATATTAATAGACAACCTTATTGTTAACATTTAACGTTTAAGGTTTCATATAATTAATGTATATTGCAACTTTGGTTTTCTCAAACTGATGTCAATAATTATAATTGATTTAAGATAACTAAATCATAAATAATTATTCGAGCTTGGATTATATATGTCCATTGGGTCCCCTTGCTAGCTCCATAACATTCTTTCATGTGAGGCTGAATTAGAAATTCACATGATGTACCACCTATACTATGTGTAGCGTCAACCAATGTACTCTGGGAGTACAAATGGCATGTTTTTTATGATTTGGTGATTCAATTATGTCACATGATTTTCATATGATATGGTTGTTATAAAAGTGTAAAAAAATGTCTTTTTCAAAAATTGAAATTGATATCGTACAATAATTATTTATTTTATCATATGTAATAAATAATTAATAAAATAATGAAAAATATTTATTTTAAAAGTTAAATAAATAATATTTGTTTGAACTAAAATTGGATCTTGAATAGACATTGGATGGATATAGTATCACACTGTTAAAGGTAGTTGGAACACGTGTCATCCTCTTATTAAAAGAATAGGGTGGTTGGGTGTGTTTCCTTAAGCAGAATCCCAATTGGATTAGAATTCTGCTCTTACCACTTAGCACTAGTGTATCTATAAATAGATCTCAAAGGCTCTATTTTCTATAAACTTTTCTCTACCATCTATCTAGTGTTTTCATTGCTTTTCCCTTTAGAGCTTTAAAGAACCTTTGCAAACAAGAGTTCAAAGGACATATGAGAAAAGATTTTCCAAGAAATCTTACTAGTGTCTATACACCAATTTACTCAGAAGGAAGAGAGTTTGCGAGGAAGATCTAAAGATTTTGGAACACTTGATTACCTAAAATTATTGTTGTTGGTGTATAATTTGGTCAGGCCCAATTTGTGTAGAGGCCCAAGGCATTGGCCTATTCTTGCGATCAGATCGAGTCGAATTGAATGAAGCAACTTGGTTGTTTGACCTAAGAACACATATAAATTCTGTTTAGACTTTCATTGGATCGATCAGTTCGATTCAACCCATAGTGCAGTTTGATTACATTTTGCCATGAAGGTTGTCCAAGTCTTTCCCATTCGTTCGATTGGATTGATTAGCACGAACTGACAGTTATTAGCACGAGCATGATTCTTACAGTCTATTAAGGACCGACACGTGTCCCACTACTGCGGTTACCTCCAACACCATTACTCTATTCCACTAGACAATAAGAAGCCAATATTCTCCTTATTCTTTATATAAGGGGGTATCGTCTTTATGGTAAAGATATAGAAGAGACATTATACAGAAACTTTGTCAAAATTCTTCTACAGCTTCCCTGTAATCTGTACGCTTAAAATTTCTACATAGTGAATAACATTGTGAAAGATGAAGTGAGAAGACTGCTTGAGGCTGGGTTTATTCGTCCTATTCAATACCTTGATTGGCTTGCAAATGTAGTAATCGTTAGAAAGAAGAACAAAAAGTGGTGAATGTGCATGGATTTCACATACTTGAACAAAGCTTGCCCAAAGAACAACTACCCATTGCCTTATATCGATCGGCTCATCGATGTGACAGCCGGTCATGAAGTCTTGAGCTTTCTTGATCCATTCTCTAGCTACAATTAAATCCTCCTACATCTAGAAGACCAAGAGAAGACCGCTTTCATTACCAAGCAAGGGATTTTTTATTTTAAAATTATGCCTTTCGGCTTAAAAGAATGCATGAACCATTTACCAGAGGCTGGTCAACATGATGTTCAAACAACAAATAGGTAAAAACTTGGAAGTTTATATTGACGACATATTGGTGAAATCTTTGCAGGCCAACCTCCATGTTCAACATCTACAAGAATGCTTTGACTTTTTCTGAAAGTATGGCATTAAGTTGAACCTAGAGAAATGCACGTTTGGAGTGGCAAGTAGAATGTTCCTTAGCTACCTCATCACAAAACAAGGAATCAAAGCAAACCCGGACTAGATCAAAGCTTTTTAGTTGATGCCCTCTCCAAGAAGCAATCATGAGATCCACAAACTCACTGGAGGAGTCGCTACACTTAGTCAATTTATAACCTTGTCGTTAGATAAATACCTTCATTTTTTTGACTGCTTAGAAAGAATACGAAATTTGAGTAGAATGAACGATGCGAGAAAGTGTTCCAAGAATTGAGGAAATACTTGTCCACACTGCTGATACTTTCAAAACCAAAAGACGGTGAGCCACTCTACCTCTACTTGGTAGTCTCAAAAATTGTGGTGAGTTTGGCATTCATTAAAGAAAAGGATGATTCAAAAGCATGTCTTCTTCGTTAGCCACACAATGCTTGATGCTAAAACGAGGTACTCCATTGTTGAGAAGCTAGCTCTTGCACTCATCATTTCGGCTCAACAGCTTTAGCCGTATTTCCCAGGTCATACGATTGTGGTACTATCATTGTACCCTATGAGAGCTATTTTGCATAAGCCTTATGTCTCAAGAAGGTTAACTAAATGGGCCATCAAGCTGACAGAGTTCAACATCGAGTACAGACCTCGGATAGCATTGAAAGCATAAGTACTTGTAGATTTCGTAGCCGAGTTAACATATAAGCCAGACGTCGAGGGGCCAAAGAAAAGGATTGTGTAGGTCGATGGGTCCAGTAATGAAAAAGGATCAACAGTGGGGGTGCTGCTTAAATCACCAACTGGCAAAGAGATCGAGTAGAGTTTTTGACTAGGATTCAAAGTTATAAACAATGAAGTAGAGTACGAAGCATTGGTCATCGGCTTAAGGCTAGCTGCGACACTTGGAGCTACTAAGCTTGTCGTGGAGAGCGATTCCACTCTTATAATTAATCAGATAATTGGGGACTACGAAGCGCGTGATGAAAAAATGCTTTCTTACTTGAAGTTGGTAAACAAGCTCAAGTCCTAGTATGATCACTTTAAGGTGAAGTACATCCAACATGAACAAAATTCTAGAGCAGACGTACTCACCAATTTGGGATCTTCGGTCGAAGTCAACGAGAGGAGAATTATACCCTTGGAGTACATCGATGTGCCTAGTATCAAATCGATTGAAGAAGTGAATTACGTTGACACCAAGGATGATTGGCAGATTCCCATTGAAAATATACATTCGTGATAGGTGGTTACTTGACGATAAGCAAATTGTGAGGAAGATTAAAGTTCAAGCCACCAAATATTGCTTAATTGATGAAAAGCTATATAGGCGTTCTTTCACAAGTCCTTATCTTCATTGCCTTGTAGAAGATGAAGGTGAGAAAGTTATCTAGGAGATAAATGAAGGCTCGTGCTGTAACCATTTAGGGGGGGGATCTTTATGCAGTAAAGTCAAAAGGCAAGGCTTCTATTGGCCAACCATGCAAAACGATTGTGAGAGCTTTGTAAGAAGTGTGATAGTTGCTAGAGACACACGCCTAGCATCCATTAGCCTGCTGAAAAGCTTTGTTCAGTTAGTTCACCGTATCCTTCTATGAAGTACTTGATGGATGTCGTCAGATTATTCCCTCCTGCCCCTAGACAAGTCAAGTACCTTCTTGTCCTTATAGATTATTTCTCCAAATGGGTCGAAGCTGAAGCTTTTGCCGATGTTAAAGAGCGAGATGTCGAAAGATTTATATGGAGTAATATATCTGTCGATTCAGGTGCCAAGGGATGTAGTCACCGACAGCGGCTCGCATTTCATTTTTGCTTCTTTTAAAAAGTTCTGCCACGACTAGGATATTGTTTGGAGCTTTTCCATGCTAAGGTACCCACAAGAGAATGGGCAAACAGAAGTGATAAACAAAACGATTGCAAAAAGCCTCAAAAAGAAATTAGAGGCCAGAAAGGATGGTAGGTCGAGGAACTACTTATGGTGCTGTGAGCTTATCAAACGACTCCAAGACAAGTGACTAATGAATCCCCATTTTCTTTTGTGTGTAGAACAGAAGCGGTCATTCCTGTTGAAGTTGTTGCTTGAGATCTTCGAGTCGATTACTCACTTTTAAATGAAGGAAAGAATGACAAAATGATGCGTGATACATTAGATCTGATAGACGAAAAAAAGGATAACATATTCTATCGCCTTGGACATTGCCAATAAGCAGCCACTAGGTACTACAATTAGAAGGTGAAAGTTAGGAAGTTCCATGAGGGAAAGCTCATACTCAAAAATTTCTTTCAAAATATGAGAAAAGCCTATGTCAAAAAATTGACAGCCAATTAGGAAGGTCCTTATCGGATTCGAGTTGTTGTTAGAGACGGGGTCTACAAGCTTGAGAAACTTGATGGGTCCATCATAAGCAAAAGCTAGAATGCTCATCATCTGTAGAAGTATTATGTATGACTTTATTCCTTTAAGTTTTTTACATGTTTTGTTTGATAACATGCAATTGAACTACATTCAGCTTAATCCCTATACATGGGTATGTAGGTAGCTTGTGAATTATAAATAAGTGCAGCCACATTATTATTTCAAAAATTATTTTCCTAGGATTGCCATTAAGTGTCGTGGTCAACTTGCTTGAAGTTTCGACTATGCATTGTGTCATCATTAGCTCGTTCACCGAGTTCTCTCAACTTACCCAAACTTTGACAGCGCACTACCATCTTTATGGCTCCGCCTAAACAATGGGCTCGATCAACTCGCCATGAGTTCGATCCTACAACGCCATCATCATGGCTATGCCCAAACAATGGGCTTGATCAACTCATCATGAGTTCCATCAAGCAACACCATAATCATGGCTTCGCCCAAACACTAGGCTCAATCAACTTGCCACGAGTTCGATCCCACAATGCCATCATCATGGCTTTGCCCAAACAATGGGCTTGATCAACTCACCACTAGTTCCATCAAGTAACGGCATCATCATGGCTTCACCCAAACACTGGGCTCAATTAATTTGCCACGAGTTCGATCACACATCACCATCTTTATGGCTCAGTCTCAGCTTTGGACTCGATCAACTTGCCAAGAGTTTGAGCTCACTTTGCCATCTTTATGGTCCATACCTTTGGATTTGATTAACTCATCTAGAGTTTGATCTTTAACTCGTCCCAACTCAAGACTCGATCAAATCGTTGTTGATTTTGATTTACACCAAAATGATTTGCAAAGTTCAATGTCACTTTTGAGTTAGTGATTTTACATCAAAACGTTGGTGTGCTGAACAATTTAACGAGTTTAAATTTCATGCCAAGTTCTTTCAAGTTTTGACTAGAATAGTAAGCCATCGCTTGATTCCTGTTAATGGTGAGATGGATCTAAAATTGAATTTGTCAAAAATTTAATTTCAAATTCAAAACAATAAAAGTCATTTGGAACAAATTTGTTCAAATAGAAGTACCAATTGTTTGAATATTACAAAACAAAATGCTTAGGAGATTTCTCCTTCCTCAGCCTAATTGGTTTCCCTTTTTGCAGCTTACGAGGCTTGGGGCTTGACAGCTTTTTCGATTGCCTCTGGAGCATTGATTCCCATTTCAAGTGCAAAAGGCTTAACCCTGACGTCTTCATAAATCACCTTGTTTGTATCGATTGCCACCATGTCAGACTCGTCAGGGGACAGTAACTCTTCCAGTTCTGCAATTTCTTTATCAATATCCAAGGTGCCAAGTTTACCCAACTTGAATTCCTTCAAAGCTTTAAGTCTTGCCTTGAAGGAGGAAGTGCCAAGGATGTCGAGCAGTTGTTCCTTGATTTCCTCGATATCCTTGTCCTTCACCTTAACTGCCTTAGTCAAGTTGGCGATCCTTTTGTCTTTCAAGCGAAGGCTGCTACTTAAACCAAGAACTTCCTCGTTCGACCTTGCCAGGGCATCGATGGCATCATTCAGTTTTCCTTTCTCATCATCCCTTTTGGACTCAATCTTTTTGAGTTTTCTTTTATCTCCTTATCCTAGTAACGACTTGCTCATACTTATAGGTAGCCTTGTTTATGAAGATATTATGGTACTGAATAGCCTGTATATTAGGGGAACATAGTATGGATCGACTAATATAAATTTAACCAACTTAACAAATTTGATGTACCTACCCCATGCCGTTAGCCGATTCATTATATAGCCAGGAAAATAACTTCCTGTCGAAAATGTCTTCGTCCAAAGAGAAGTTAAAACTCTTCACTGCCCTTAACGCCACATCCCTGTCTTGTAGGATGCTGACATTCTTTGGAACATCTAGGGTTTTGTTAGAAAATATCACATCGACCGGACCGAAAGGCTCTGCTTCTTTCCTCTTCTTCGACACCTGGGGCTAAATGTTGAATGGAGGCGATAGAGGAAGGTTAGATGTATCAAGTGGGGGAGCCGATTCTTCCTGGATTGAAGGCTCACCCGAATCAGTCCTCTTTTTCTTCTTCGTTGCTCTCCTAGTAGCTTTCTTTTTCCTCATCTTATCAACCGAAGGTAGCGTAACCTTCATTATCGATAGTGCAACATCTGTAAGAAGTGTGTCTTTGTCAGCTAAAGGACAAATGTATTTTAACAGACCGTACAACTGCTAAAGTCCATCGCGGCATACAAAGACCCAATCGACTCGTTTTGAAAAATGAATAGGAATACTTATCGAGATTTCTCTAAACTTTTTCTAAAGAGATGACTTTTTGAGTCGATCAGGATGAGAAATCTCTGTCTAAGTATGCCCTGTCAATGCGAGTAGTGCATCCAACCTTGCTTGAAACCTCTCTCCAATGGGGCCTAGGTAGTTTAGCTTGTAACCTGCAAAACGACAATGTTAAGAATTAGTTGGAATTAATGCTTGAAATAAATACAAGTGTTGATACTTGCCAATGTCACCAAAAGCAAACGAAAAGGAAAATCAAGTAGTCAGCTCGACTGAATCGCGATTGATCGACATGAAGAAGTATCTCTCTTCCCAATGCCTATCCGTGTTTATAAACTTCGAAATGAGCTGCTTCAACTACCAATATACAAAGTAGAAGCGGCCTTTGTTCTTGTTGTTTGACTTTAAGAAATAGCATCGAAGGAAGTCGTAGATATCAAAGTTGATGCCAGCTTCTTCGATAAGCACCGTCAAGGCAATCAATAGTCAAATTCTATTTGGCATAAGTTGAGTTATCGAGATATCAAAGTGACCGACAAGCTCTAGCATCAATTCTAGGATTAGCAGTCGAAGCCCGAGCTTGAACCATTTCGTGTATACACAAAACCAGTTGTTGTTTTATGTATCTTCTCGCTCCTTTGTATAGGGCAAACGTATCTCTACTGAGGATGGGATTCCATACTTTGACCTAGTTGTTAGTAAGTCCTCCTCGGTCAAAACTGACTCTGGATTTTTTGAGAAGAACAACATTCCCTTCGTTGGGGAGAGTTACTTTCTCTTTTTGAGTGCTTCGATCTGATCGATTCTAGTTGATGGACCAGCTGGCCTATTTCTTTTTTCCACTGGGGTTACCTCCCTACTTGTCCCAGTGCCACCACATCTGGAGCTTGATTTGATTAGGGATTGCTCTCGAATCCATTCGCTGACTTCCCTTTCGTCGCCACTAGTCCAGGGATCTTCACCGCTGCTTGTGCTCAAACCAATATCAATTGCTTTCGACATCTTTGTAGAAATAGATTTTTGGAAGGAGATTTAGGGTTTTTAGGATCTAAGGGGCTAAAAGTTTCTAAAACCGAAAGAGTCTTAGGAAGTTCTAAATAGTTCTAAAGCCGGGAGAGCCAAACAAGCAAAAAATCACAGATTTTGCAGGAAAATGAGATGAAAATAGCATTAAAATGCTCGAAATTGAAAGAGAAACAAACCTACGGAAAGGAAATTCAGAAGAAAATCAGAAGAAAAGAAAGAAATCTTACCTAAGAATCCCTAGAAAGCTCAAGAAAACGGAGGAAAATCGCCTTTGGTTTCGAAGATGGAAAAGTAAAGCATAAAGAAGAGAGAAAAACGTGTTATATATTGTTTGAAGGAGTTTGTTCAATGGTTGTGATCGATTTAAAACAAGTTGATATGAGAGCTAAGGTTTCGCGTCTTTTGGTTTCTTACTCAAACCGAGGTGGTGTCCTTTCGAATCAGATGCATGTGTCACATCACAAAGATATTTTGGAGTCTACCAATCGCATTGTGACACGTGTTCCAGGCAGTTAAGTATCGCGATTTCCCAAGGAATGGTGATGATTCAATTGTGAATACAAAATTTCGATCAGGGTGACATGTCATCAAATTGAAACTTGAGATCTGAACACTCCTGTAGTCGACTTTATCGACTAAGGAGTGAATCGACTAAGGAGTGGGGGGCTAATTGTTGAGATACAATTTGGTCAGGCCCAATTTGTGTAGAGGCCTAAGGTGATGGCCCATTCTTTCGACTCCATTGTTCGACTTAAGAACATGTATAAATTTTGTTCAGACTTCGATTGGATTGATCGTTTCAAACCGAACCCATAGTGAATTTTCATTACATTTTGCTGTGAAGGTTGTCCAAGTCTTTCCCATTTGTTCGATTGGATTTATCATCACGAATTGACGGTTATTAACACAACCAACCATGAACTGGAATGTGGGGAGAGCATAATTATTGCAGCCTATCATGGACCGACACGTGTCCTACTACTGCTGTTATCTCCATCGTCATTACTCCACTCCACCAAATGATTAGAAGCCACGATTCTCCTTGTTCTCTATATAAGGGGGGTATCGTCTTCATGGTAAAGATATAGAAGAGACATTATACAAAAACTCTGCCAAAATTCTTCTACACCTTCCCTGTAATCTACACTCTTAAAATTTCTACATGGTAAAGAACAGTGGATGTAGCTCTATTTACAAAGTGAACCACTATAAATCTGTGTGCGTGGTATCTTTATTTTCCTTAGCATTATTTTATTTTTCATCTGGTTTCAATTTGCTCTTTGTTTTCTACAATTAATCTCACAAGTTCTTGTTGAAGTTAATATATCCAAATAACAGTGGTTTAAGGGCCTGAATTCATTAACGAAAACATTAATTTGAAATAAAGTACTTTGTATTTGATTATAGATCTAACGTCTACAATTATCAAATTCATAAATTTATGTTTTATTTAATTGTTGTATACAACATGAGAAAGATAAGTAAAAGTTTAAAAAAAAATTAAAATCCTACACCGTGTTTTTATGTTTTTGTTGAAGTTGTACTGGACAAGCCAACGTGGTTCGCATTTATGTAATGTCCTGACAAATATTTCTTTTTCCTACGAATAAGTAAAGTGGTCTAAGAACAACTTTAACTAACAAGACATTTTCTCTCTCAACAGAATCCCATCAAGTAGGACACAAGAGTCTGCAGTCAACAACCTATTGTCCCTTGCTTTTCTGGCTATTAAAAGTTGAATTATGGTACGACCTTGAATTATAGTCAGACAACACAACGCAATTTTAGGCGTTGATGGTCACGATAGGTTTAGTCCGTTGAATTTTTTTGTTATTAGGTCCCCTTTCATAAAAGTATCTCAAAGTTTAACCATTCGTTTTCTCGTACCCATAATCCAATGTACGTCTAAACGTACGACCAAAAATTGATTAGTCGTACCCTAGTTCTGCAAAAATATTACATGCCCTTTTCTTCCCTCAATAATTATACTTCTTTTTATAAGATCACGTTTTGATTGTTCTCTAAAGCCTCTCAAGTATTATATGAGTCATCTCCAACTTGAATCCATTAATATTTTCCCTTTACGCAAACACATCCATAGAAGAAAGAAAGATATCAGGTGGTTGGATTCAAGTTCAACGAAGAGCTTCTGCATGGTTTATGAACAAGCGCGCGGCGGTGAAAAAATCTTTTGCATGATCATATTGATCAAGTCCGCGACGAAACCGTACACATTTATTTACCAAGAAATATTGTTAGACAATTAATACTGAACTGTAAAACCTAATATTTTGAATCCGATTCTCCCTAGAAAAATAAAGGAATATTTGTCCGATGAGTTCGTGAGCGTCACTTTATATAAATTTTACTTAATTTCTAATAGACTTAAAACCCGACACGATTTTTGCTTTTTCTTTTATTCAGCAGAGGAAAAAGGAAAATGATTGTTCGCAAGTCTCTACAAGTTTCAAAGTCCAAAACAAAAAAAAAAATCTTTTTTTTAAAGAAAACAAAAGAGCTTTTTTTAAAAACCATAATTTGTGGCGTTGATTAGAAATTTTTTTTTTTTTTTTTTTTTTTGAGACCTAAAACTTTTTTGGCAGATTATCAAAACACTATAAAACAACTTTTGGACCTAAAAAATTCGTGCAAGCTTTGATAAACAGTCCCTAAAGTACGTTGAAGGTTTTGAAGACTTTCTTAAGCATAAAAATAAACCTTAAAAAAATCCAAACAAGGAAAGCAAAACTGCAACCAAAAAGATCAGAAGAAAGTTCTATTAAGGATCAAGGAGAGTTGAATAGAGATTAGAGTTTAGATGGTAAAAGAGATGCAAAATATCTTGAGTAGGCATACTATATGTGTGTAATAGAAATACAGAGTTTGTGTTTATATCAAATCACGGGCATGAGAATATACATATGTTTCTTCCCCAGATAAGCTGAAATGAGGAGACAAAATCCAACTTGTAGAAATACGGACGAGGCTAAATTACTTCAAGAGTTTGAACCATCAAAACCAATAAAAAAAAACCAAGTGACACTACGTGGCAAGAAAAGAAAGGATCGAGCGGCATTACACGGCAACGAGGAAGAAATCCAAGAGGACGAAGTACGCTAGGTGGCGCATGGTGGCATATCTTTACCAATGTCCTACAAAATAGTATTGCAGACCTGTTACTAATACCATATGAGCTAAAAAAAGGAAAGCTAAAGAGAGGCAATCCCTTGATCAAATTCATTCAGTTAAGCTACGTTTCTGCACTGTATATTCTTGAATTATGGTAGTTAATCATATTTAATGAAAAGAAAAAAGGAAGATGTTTTGAGGAAAAGAACCAAAAAAAAAGAAACCGATGAAAAGAGGAGAGATCCTAATCTAGAATCCAGCTAAAGCTAAGCAAGAGACAAGCTTTAGAAGGTCATGATCTTGCTGTTAATCCAACCTCATCTTTGAGAGTGTGATAAAGAGTCTCCACAAGATTGAGCAGGAACCCATCTGAGCCATGTTTTGCCAACAAGGAAACTGACACAGGAAGGTTATCATACTTCCCTAGTGGTATGCTCACCTATTTAGTAACAGAAACAAAACTCATGAAGATTTCCCATGAGAAAGTTCATATGTTTGCACAAGGAAAAAGATAGTAATATTATATATGTGAAAAAAGATTTACATAATATATAAGAGGAAGAAACGAGAAGAAAGAAACCTGGCAAAATCCAGATACTCCAGCAATTGAAAGCAGGCTAAACGCTCTGGCGCGAAATCCTGCAAGTGTAGCTACTGGAGTTTGTAGTTTTGGTGGCGGTCCATGAACCGTAGGAATAGCGAGGACACCATAATCCTGGAAGTAACATATCAATGACGAAACACAAATAATGATTCAGAAGAAAGGTGTCTGCTTTTTTTTGCTACAGTTTGCCTGTACAGAAAGAGCATAACTAAAGGGAAAAATGCAGGGTAGTTTCATATTCTTCCATTCAATTATTTATAAGAAATTTTATCAAAGACATTATTAGAGTTCCAATGTTTGTTTGGTTTTTAAGCATAAGACATTAGAACTTGATTGCCGTTATAGGATTGTTAAAGAGTTTTTTGAATTTAGAACTCTAGCTTTGAATAAAAATGAAAGAATACCCCAAGAAGAGCAGTGAGAGCTGCATATAATTCCATTTTCACATTGTGACAGGCATCAATTTTTTCATCCGTTGCTTCAAGAGCTTCCCGTATGCGTTCTGATATCCCGGGACCTAAATTGGGCTTGACTGTTTTGACCCATTCACCATGGTTGTTCTTGAACTCATACCTAACACAACATGGTATAAGTACTTAATTTTTTTTTTTTTTTTTTGTTTGTTTAGCAAGGGCGCATTGAAATTAGAGAACTTTATCACTTAACAAAGTGAATCCAGCACAAGAATCTCTGATCTACCTTTCAAGCAAACGCATAGCACGTGATAAGGCTGCCAAGGATGGCATACTGTACTCTTCTTCTGCTTTTCCTTCACTCATAAAACTTCTCAAACTTGGAACTTTGTCCCTGACATAGTCCCCAAGGCTAGCATGCTTTACAACGTGACCTACGTTTGTCAATAACGACACACCAAACTCACTAAGAAACATAATTATATAGATATAAACGATAGACCTTAATGCTAAGTCGCTGAGAACAACGAAATTGTACGTCAATATCACATTTCTGATGACCCTAACCTTTGCAAAGCATTTTCCAAAGTACTACTGAACAATAGCTCGCAGACTGGGATGGTCCAATGCTCCAGATTTTGATGCTCGGCTCATTAATAGAAATTTGTTGGTCTTTCTAAATATAGATTTTTTAACTAACTCCCCTTATGAGTGCACTTCAATTCCTCTTCTAGTTTTTTCCCATTGGGTTTTGGATAGAAGGTTTCTTAACGACGTATATTTTAGGTTATACTCCAAGATGTTAGTCACGGCTTTATCCGATGGAACATATTCCAATACTTTGTAATTTTCTTTTGAGCTTTGCTTTTGTATTTGTCTTATTTCCTTTTTTGGGTGGTTTTCTTGTTCTAGTTCTTCCCCCTAAAAATTCATGTCATTTCTTAATAAAATTCAAAAAGGGGGACTTAGTACGTGATAGGTGTTTTAGTGAGCGTTATCCTAGTTGGGATGTGCTAAATCATCTTGATGCCAGTCGTTCCCAATTGAAAAGGATATATATATCCTTTGTTGCATGTTGAGAAACAAATATGATCTAATTAATGACCAATTTAAGATGGTCCATAATCCATTTTCTATATTACACACATTAAAGGGCCATACTTTTAACACTAGATTAATTTACTCACCCCCAAATAACTTCTCCACTGATTTTACTAGAGGCTCTGCCACTTTATTGCCTGGAACAGTTGAAAGCTGGAAACAATCTTCTGCAATGATCAATTGGGTGGGACTCACAAATTCTACATTTGGCAATTGCAGCAGTACACTTCCAACTCTTTTCAGAAGCACTGGATCCCTGGCAAACCATCCTAAACCAGAAATTTTGTGTCAAAAAAAAAGTTGTTGAATATATGTTAAATGGACTCAAAGATTGTTTGTTGCATTTGAAAAAAGTAGCAGAAATTGTCTTGATAAAATTGTGAACTTCAGCTCTACTCAGAACCTATTTGCTTTCTTACCAACAGTATCAAAGCTTTGTGCCAGAGGAATAACTCCATGAGTGGAAACCACGCCATGAGAAGGCCTAAACCCGAAAATTCCACAGTAAGACGCAGGTACTCTCACGCTTCCTCCAGTATCGGTTCCTGCAAAATGGAAAAGAAATTTTTGCTCCAAGGAATAAAGGATAAAGCAAGAAATAACAAAGAGAGCATAAGAGGAAAGAGCAGCTTACCTAAGGAGAAATCCACAAGGCCTGCAGCAACTGCTACGGCTGATCCGCTAGAAGATCCTCCGGGCACTCTATCTGGTGCACATAGATTTGTGGGGGTGCCATAATGCTTGTTTTCTCCATTTATACTGCCAAGGTATATGATCATTGAATTGTACAACCATCTAGCCTAATGAGAAAATTTGAGGGTAAAAAAAAGGTGGAAGGCTGGTTTTTTAAGCTAGGCTTCATAATGGTCAATCATTAATACACTAATGGTATATCACTGATGCACCAATGGTCTATCACTGTTGGACCAGGACACACTTGAGGTAGATTGCTCAGCGGGAGGAGGGGTACTTTCTTACCTTCCACTCGATAAAATCCACTCTCTCTTCACTAATAGAATTTTATCCAAATTTAGAATAAAATTCATATATATATTTTTAATCTCTTTCGAGTATCTATTCAATCAGTGAAGGCCTTATCCTATTCCTTCCTTGAGTCAGGAATAGCGGCCTTTTTTACCGGTTGTTAGACACATTTATCAACTTCAAATTACTTGCAATGATTTGAATCAATGCTGACAGTGTTGACCGTACTTTTGCAGATAGAAATGTCAGTGCTCTAACCTGTATGCCATTTCATCCATGACAGTTTTACCAACAGATGTAGCTCCTGCCCTTAAGATGGCCAGAACTGCTGGAGCCGTTGACGTGGCAGCCGGGTGAGTCCTCGCCCAATCAGGACTTCCAAATCCAGTCACATATCCATCCACATCAAATCTGTATCCAAGTTATTCGGTTAAAAAAAAAAAAGAAGAAAAATATGTGAATTAGGCACAACACAACAAGCACACTGAGAAACCAAAGAATACAGATAAAATCAATTCATTAATTACACAGACATACCAAAGGATGCAGATCGATTTCACGGACATTTTTGTAAGCATACATAATACGGAGTTTTTCTAAAACATAATTGAATTACTACATCTCTTCAAAATTACTTTTTCCCCATTTTTTGCTATTTTGCTTCCTTAGCAGATGCAGAGACACAGTGGTGAACAAGTTGAACAACAACCAGTACAGATTTTTGACGCATGAACATAGCAAAATTAAGAATTCCGATCAACCCATCAAATGAAAACGTGACATAGTGAGAAAAACAGTAACAGTAAATTAGTTGAACATTGAGAGGATAAGCATTGTACAGGATAGAAGGACTGACATGTCTTTGATGGCAAAAGTGAGGGAATTCAAGGGAAGTTGATGTTCCGAAGGGTGTGGTTGAAGAAGGAATTTCTCCATAAAAGCTCCATAATCCGAGTCTCGAGCCATCTGGGCCGAACTCATCTACTATGACTGGCTTCACCTTTGACAGCTTTGAGACACTTCAGACACTAACGAGGTGCAAGCAAAGCAATCAAAACGGCAGCTGTAGCAGCCTTTTTTCTGTCCAATGAAAAGACGACAATGTCCCTTTAGTTTGTGTCAATGAGGAGCGTTCTTTTGTTTGTTTCCATGTGGTTTTAGAGGGCAAAGCTGGGAGGGAAAGATGGGTGGTTCGATGACCAATCCTTAGCCAGTCGGAAAAATTGTGTGGACATGATTTGTACTTGAATTATGATCACGGGTATACTATCCTTTTAAGATTACAGAACATAGCCCCATCCACGCGCACCCAGAAAACAGAAATCAAAATAAATAAATAAATAAAACGATATTAATGTGCTAAATGTCCATTTTGTACACAGGTTGTAAACGAGAGAGTTCATTTCATATCGATGTTGCTTTAGTTGTTTTCATCTACTTTTGGAGGCAAAACACAAGAAATTGTTCTTTCTGTGCCCCACTTTCTTCTTTATTTTGCAAGCCCCTTTATATAAGCATTAAGCATGTTGCATAACTATGGTCCATAAAAGGTCAGAGCAGCATATAAACAAAATCCTATAAAAGATGGGACCTTGAAGCTTTTAAAATTTAGAAAAGGCTCCACTTTCTCAAAGGAAAACAATGATAATCTCATTGGAAATGATATCTCAAAGTGTTACAACATTGATGCCATCAATCCTTTTCATCACAGTCCTCTTCAAAGATGTACAAATATGGGATTACAGGTCTAAGTTGATGCTCACTGACTTCTCCTTCAGCCTCACTGGTAATGTTGGGCGCACTCCAACCTAACCGCTGCTTGTAAACAGCATCATACGCTTCGATGGTTAAGCCTGAAGTAAGAAACAATTCCACTTCGCTTACAAACCTATCAGTTCTTGCCGCTAAAAAAGGCCTTGCTGCGTCACATATCAATGCTCTGAACTCTTCTCTAATTGCTTCCGGTGTTTTCCTCAGTCGTTGCTTACTCCTACCAAAATTCAGGGATTCAAACAGGTTAAGACAAAGTAATGAGCGTCACCCAAATTGTTTTTGGTGATCAACTAGTATTGAAACAACTAAAGATGAAAAATAACAGCAAAAAGAAGTACCTTGTCAGAAATGAATCAATTGTCCCAAGTATGTGGTGCATAATGATATCAACATACTCCTCCTACAACTAGAAAAAAGGAGTTCTTAAGTCATGAAGAAATTGCCAAATCTGTACCCCATAAAAAAGATCAGTTTTGAGTCAAAATATTTGGGAGAGAGACAAAATAAAGATTCTTATATAGCTTTGCAATTGAATTTATTTAATTCTGAGACCTGTAACAGGGCTTGGATTTCCCTTTTCAACCAACTTTGGAGCCAACGGTTTGGTTGAAGATACTTTTGTGATTCCCAAAAACGCGACGAACTGAAGATGTCACTTAAGCAACCTGATCGCACACAAAATTTAAATAACTATTACGAGGTAAAAAAATGAAAATGATTGTTTAGAAATAAATAGCAAAAAATGCTACTACAAATGGAATGATAATAAGCGGAAGACCTGGTTCAGTATAATAACACTGTAATCTGTACTTGTGGGCTTTTGATAAGACAAAGCTGCAATAACGGTAAAAGAAACTAATCAAGTAAATAAACATCACATGAGAAATGAAAAAAAATAAAATAAAAAGGAAACTTGCAGAAAAATACCCATTTTCAAAATCCTGATTTATGTAATACTGTTGAAAAGAATTCCCATCAAATCCATGAATTATGGAAAAGTTCTCTGTCTGCAACATAATAAGTAAATATTTCGACTCATTTCCTGATTATAGAAGTCTTTAAAAGTTGTTAAAAAGGGTAAACAGAAAAACTGAACCTTGCATAAAGGGCACTTGACAGAGGAAAGCTTGTGAGAGTTTTTGCCAGCAACAACTTTGGTCCATTGCATTATGCAATTGTAACAGAACTTATCTGCAACATCAGATAAGGAACTTCATTCTTGAGTTTCTTTTTAATATAAAGAACAAAAGATGTGAACTTCGACTTCTGGGTGGTTGTATTTGCAGGAAAAATATACTTTGGGGAAAAACTAAAGGAAATTTGTGAACTTTAGATTGGGCACAAGCAAGACAAACCATAAGGTAGAAAAAATAGAAATTTCCTGCCAAACCAAAAACTAGGCGAATTTTTCACTTAGACAACGCAATGGAATATAATTATAGAAATGAAACAGGTAAAGATCAGAAAGAAAGCTTGCTCAATTTTCTAGGAAGCCAAACAGGAAAAGGGAAGGGAGAGAACATACGGAGACATTTGTTAAGATACGATTCTTCAAGAATGGGTCCGAGGCAGATTGGGCATGGATTATGGAAGGCCTCTGAGGACGACGAGAAAGAGCTGGTGCTCTGGTTCATTACCTCCTCTGATTCCGTAAGATTCATGCCGGTTTTCGATTGGATTCGGTGTCTCTGACATATAAATCATAAATTTCTGAGAAACGAGTAACGACAACAAAAAATTATGGCGTTTTTAAGCAATGTCGTTTTACATTTACACATTTATTTATCTTTTTTTTTTAGGGTAAATCGTCACGTTAGTTTCTAACTTTTTACAAAAATATGATTTTAATTCTCTAGTTTTTTATTTTTTATTTATCAATCCCTAATTTTATTTTAATTGCTAAAAAATCGTTAATTTTGTGAACTAATTTGTCATCTTTTTGATAATTTTGAGACCAATTTATCAACTTTTTGATAATTTTAAGACCAATTTATCACTTTTTTATGTCCAAAGAACTGTTAAATTAATCCCTCAACAATTAAAATAAAGGATCATAAACTAATAAACTAAAAATAAAATAATTAAAGACAAAATATTCACTTCCATAAAAAATTAAAAACTATTAAAACAATTTACTCTTTTTTTAATTTATTTATTTATCTTGCTCTACTATTACTTTTTTATAATTATAATTACAATTACAATTATTATTACTATTTCGATGGCCTTAAAAAAATACTTTATTGATGGATACAATTCTAAACCGTAAATTATATTATAATAGTATATTAAAAAAAATAAATTATTTAGTAAGTCTTTGAATTATTTAAAAGGTAATTTATTGATCTTTTTTTTTTTAACTAAGTTGATCTTCAACTCCTAAAATCGGTGTAAGAGAACTAAATTGACTGATGAACGTTAATTTTTTTACGTTTTTTCGATCATGTAATTGTCACATAATCACATGATCCTTATTTACTTCAAATTGATCAAAACATCCCTAATTATATCAACTATCACTTAACAAAAATCAAAAAACAAAAACAAATAAAAAAACTTTCATAAAAAAATTTTCATATTCTACAACTCTAGCCACCTTCCCTAACTCTGAGCAACAAAACACGAAACTAATTACAAGAGATTAAAAAAAATCAAAACTAGACTAAAACAAAAATATCAATGACTGTTTAACAAAAATTAAAAAAAAAAAAAAGAGAAACAATAATCCATTACCTAGAAATTGGAAAAAAAAAAGGAAAAAAGAAAAACTAAAAAAAAAACTTCTTCCTCAAATTCAAAAACCTATAGAGGAGAAGAAACTTCCATCTTTGAAGAAGGAAGATAACGATCAGCAAGAGAGATCAGATAATTCAGTCTTTCGATTTGATTTCTTGAAGAAATTTTCAGAATCGGTCATGGAGCCAAGACTCATTCAATGAGTACCAAAGTCTGAAGCTTTTTTTTTGTTTTTTTGGCTTCTCCAAACTCTTTTTCTTTTATCTGAAACTAAAGTGCTGTGTGAGTTTTGACAAGAAAAGAAAATATGCTGATGAATAAATGAAGCTTGGTCATTATATTTTTCAAAAAATAAAAAATAAAAAACCTAGATCTTTCTCCTCTGTCCATTACCTACGATTCAACTCCGCAGACTCAAATACGAGTCAATCAAATAGACAAACACCATGTCCATTTTCCAAAAATCACAAATACAATTCAATAACATACTTAGACCCAAAAAAATCAAAATCAAAATCAAAGTTAAAACCAAGACCAAATAACAAATCAAAAAGACTTAAAGTTATGCAAATTAAAATCTAAATCAAAACCAAGTTTAGAAAATACCCAAACAAATGTGGAAAAATTAAATTCAGACCCATATCAAATAAAAAAAATACCCAAACAAATCTGGGAAAAAAATATTCAAACCTAGATGAAACAAAAAAAATACCCAAGTAAATCGAGAAAAAGAAGAAGAAGATTATTTGTGGAGGAGGGGTCACTGGGAGTGTTCTTGGGGAGGAGGGTCGCTGGAGGTAGAGGATCATTTCGTAGGTGGAGGGTGTGGGTTTTAAGAAGAAGAAGAAGAAGGTAATGGGAGAGAGAGACGATAGAGTGGGAGATTGTCGAGGCAGGTTGCCAAAAGAATGGGTTGTTTTTGGGTGGAAGATGGTGATGGGAGAAAGACCATGGAAGGTTTTATTTTTTTTTTCATGTTAGAGAAGTTTTTTTTTTTTTTGTTCTATAATTTTTAGTTTAATTTAGTTTAAATTTATGAAAAATATAATAAAAGATATAAATTTATTAAGATACCTTTAACATCCAGTCGTGTGCTTGGCATATGGTAGATAAAAAGCAAAGAAATTAATCTTTGTCAGTTAATTCAGTCTTTTGCTATCGATTTAGGAGTTTAGTGTCAACTTAACTAAAAAAAAGAATAGTTTCAGCGAGTCACTTTTTAAATGGTTTAGGGACTTGTCAAGTAATTTACTCAAAAAAATATTATTATCATTTTGGTATTTTGTATTTTATTGAAACATCTAATTGATGCCTTGTCACGTAATAGACAAAAAAAAAAAAAAAGGAAATTAATGTCTGATAGTCAATTCAATCGTTTTGCACTGATTTTGGGATTTTAGAGTCAACTAAGCTAAAAATAGAATGGGAACCAGCAATGCACCTTTTAAATAGTTCAAGAACTTACCAAGCAATTTACTCAAAAAAATATTATTATCATTTTGATCTTCTATATTTTAATGAAACATCAAATTGATGCCTTGTCGTTTAGAGAATATCAAAAAGGTATCTTATTGTTTTTAAAAATATAGTTTTGGTACTTGAGTCTCTTTTTAGATATAAAATTCATTTTTTTCCTTTTATTAACTTTGTTTAATTACCTTTAAAATTTGGAAAAACCTTTAATTCGTTTGGATATAATAGAGACATTTATAAAAAATGAAACAAATTAATAGGGATTTGTTTAACCTGCTGGAACTGAAAATTTTGATTTAAAAGCTATAGTATATGAGAGCTTTACACTGTAATAATTTTTTATTTTTTATTATAATAACTGAGAGCTTTACACTATAGCTTGGTCGCAACCGACTTGCCAAATGCCTTTAAAATTAACAAAATCAACAAAAAAAGGTAAAATGAGCATTTCATCTCTAACAAATGGTTCAAAGTATGAAAAATATATTTTTAAAAACATAAAATATATTTTTGATATTTTTAAATAACAGAGTATCAATTTGATATTGCATGTGTGGGACCCATCTTCATCAGATACAAACCTCCTTGTTATTAATTTAAAGTTTTGGAAAATTTGGATATACAACATAATTTTATTAATCATGCTGAAATAAATCAAAATTTTGAAATAAATTTCAATAGCAAAAATTATTTAATTACTATGTAATTCTGTAGCATAAACCTTGTGATAATAATTACTACGCAATTTTCACATTAATAAAACATTTCAGAAATTTCAACTAACTCTCATGTATTTTTCATGCAGTGTAGTTTTGCCTTGCATTTTCTACTGTAATATTTAGTTTCTGATAAATTTGAAAATTACCATTTGTTTATGGATTTAGGAGTACCTTAACATCCGGTAACATAAACCTCATATGCTTGATCTGGTTTCAAAAAAAAAAAAAAACCAAGATTTATCCTAAATGTGGAAACTTTAATACTCATTTGATTCGAATTTGGAAAGAAACAAACACATATCTAAAAGATTATTGATACTCAAAAACAAATTTTAGTCCATTAAATCTAAATAATATATGAAACAAATAGACCCTTAGTATTCCACTTTAAACTCTCAAGATTTACTCCGTATCAAACACCTAAATATGGCATTGTTCATCCATTGGAGAGTTATCTTTTGCAAAAGGTCAAAAGGTCTGGACTTGTATTAGTAACCCTCAGGTCTCCCATTATTGACCATATGATATGACTAAGATAATATGGCCCTTTAATTGGACTTAAAAGTTAATCACAACTGCTTTTAGACTGATTAATGTAGTGAAAAAAAAAAAAAACTTGTTTGAGAAAACTTCAAAAAAGGGCCTAAAACTTACAATTTTTTTTTTTTTAACATTTTACAATATGCATGGAACACATCAATGAGTCAGTAACAACACAGAAGCTGAATAACAAAGAATATGGTAAATTACTAATAGATATGAAGAATATAGAAATTTTACTTTCCTAATCCAAGTTTTGAAAAAAGAAAATAAAATAAAATAAACAAAGAACAAAAAACAGCATACATGTTTTACTTGACAAGGTTCCTAAGAATACCTGCAATGATATTTGGTCAAATATTGAATGTATTTTGTACCCAAAAAAAAAAGGTATATACTGCTATCGCCAGTTTAAAATCTAAAGTTGAGCAAGTCCAATCTTGGTACATATAAAACTGAAAATTCTATTCTATCAACACCTTTACAACCTGACCACCTAAATCCAATCTCTTGACCATAACTGAGACTCCTTTTCTTTGCAACATATCTGAATGGCTCAATGGAATAAGCAAACTCCTTCCTTCTCTTTTCCAGACTATAACAAGCCCCTTCCTCCATCATTGTTTGACTAAAAAAAGAAGAAGAAGAAGAAGTAGAAGACTTTTTCTTTCTTATAACCCCCTCTTCAAGAAAAGGCATTGGCTCAAACCAAAAAGACTCTTTCTTTACCAACTTTACCTTATAGGTTTCTCCAGTATCTACATCATGGATTGACAAGTCAATAGGAATCGAAGCTTCCAACACTTTCCGGTTAGCCTCGCCTATGTTCTCCAAAATGTGCTTTTCAAGTGCTTCCGAATGCGAAATCTTGAGGCTGTCCCATCTGATATGATCAGTTGTGAGTTTTATCCTGAATGGCCAAGTGTTTCCACACCGTGGAGCAGTGCTGCCTAGTGCTCTTCCCATGTTATTACTACTTTCTTCGACAGCATTTCGATCCTTCCATGGTTTCTGCATCACGAAAATTAATTAGAGAGTGAACTGGGCCTTCAAAGTATGAAAATTTTCAACAGAATGGCTTTTGCTTGGCTTTTATAGTAGAGAATGGAGGGCTTGCTTTGTGTCTATCATCACTCATCACAGGGCATGTTGTTTCTAGTTTCGCTTCAACAGATAATGTCTGTATGGCATTACTATTTTTAACCATTCGTATTGATCTTTTTCTTTTCTTACCTTATTATTATAGTAAATATTTCTTAAGTGGGTTTCCATAATTTTCCACTAATCCAGTAGCATATTTGTCGTTTGACCATCATTACAATAGCACTATAGTTAATATCTCTGGTTGCATACAGCTAATATATCATCCTATGCGGTATCTTACTCAGAATTTTGATATAATCTTGATTAAAGAAGCACTAATTGCACATGGGAAATTTTGAAGGACCAATTGAAGCCCTATATATCTTTAGTCAACCTAAATTTCTATAGTTTGACGCAAACACTGCTTTTTTCACTAATCATTATAAATTAGCTTGCCGTGTTTGAATTTGTCAACGAAATATTATTATCTAAAAAAACATGACAAGTTTATTTTTCGTCCTTCTGTAATTCTTTGTCCCATTGTAGAAGACAACAATGTGCTTCTTTGGCAGTCTATATTCACAGTACTCTTCAAAAAGAAGAGCTATGGTTGATATATATATATATATATATATATATATCCTTATGTTTTAATCGTCATAACTATCTTTCTATATATGTGACATTTTGCATTTGACACATGCAGTAACTATTAAATGTTTTATCTCTTTCATAAATAGTCAACTTGCCACTGGTCAAATCTGTTCTGTAACTGTTGCCTTTCAAATTTGGCTTAAGTTACTCAAAACTCAAGGGTCCTTCTGTGAGTATATACTCATTGATAGTCCATGTTTTTAAATTATTAAATCTGATCATTTTTTTTTTCCTGCAGATCTTATGCCTAAAATATAAATCCCTACCGGTAAGTACCGGAGAAATCTCCCAAACCTTGAACCTAAATTTCTCTGTACTAAGTTTGAAGGTAAAGAATAAAAGTAAACTAGGAAGAATATTTGAAAAAAAAAAATGTAGTATAAAATCTTTTGGTAGATTCAAAGAATCTTATATACGTTTGACAATAAAGAACAGGTTTTTCTCTTTTGTCCTGTTTGGCTTTTTACTAAATCTATGAAATCATCCCCTAGCACTCACGCCTACTGGAGGTACTGTGATATTGTATGCTAACAAAATCTGAAGTACACACGAGTTTGGTCCAGGCTTCGCCCCGAAAGACCTCATATTATTGAAGGACGGTGAACTTACTCCCACAACGTGAAACTGCACAACTTACTCTTTCTTGCTTTAATCTATCTTGCCACTTCTTATTCTCTCGATTGGGTTTATTACTTCCTTGGGAAATATCTAATTATATAGATTTTTGACCTTAAGGTCAAATTGAAAGCATAGCTGGCTTTTGGGTAGTTTGTGGTTTTCCCAAAATAAAAAAATGAAGTATTAGATTGGTGTTTTTCAGAGATGTTAGATAGATTAGGAAGTGTTTTAGTGCAAATGGACAACCAAACTGGAAAAGTATTAGATTGTTGTTTTTAACAAAAGGTAGAGATACTACATTTTACATGGGAAATTTGTGATATTAACAGAGGCAAAGTTAAGCTTACAAAGCATAACCACCAAAAACCCAACTCTAATTTCTAATAAAAGCAAACATTCTTCAAACATTACATCTCTTCAGTTGTTTCATAAGCTTAAGCTTACACATATGTAGATCATTGAGCTGAGCCTTCATGGTCTCAACCTCCTTTGTCATCTCCTTTATTTCTTTTTGAGATTTTATCCATCCCTTCTCTAGGCTTTTATTGTTTGCCCTTAGAATTGCCTGAGCTGTTGACTTCGTTCTTTGGAACACCGATCCCGCAGTTGTCTTTGACCTTGTTATGTTAACTTGCTCAAGAAGATTAAACCTTGTTGCAATCTTCAATGGCAAGCGGTTGTTCTTCATTACATGCTCCCGAGCTTCCTGTGACAGTCTATGGTATTCCAGAAATTTGCATAAGCTTGTCCTTTCTTCTTCTGTTAAGTTAGGGTGTGCCTGCAAAATTAAAAAAAAAAAAAAAAAAACAAATAAAACAGCTTAAAACAAGTGCTTTAAAGCTTGCAACAAGATAAGGATAACATCTAATTCATATATATACAATTCGTGTTAGTCGATAACTTATGAACTCATTTCATAATTTAGGTCTAATATCGGCTATGAAGTCTAAAGCTAGGCTAAAGTCTTTTTACTGACACACAAAAAACATGTCAATACCTCGAGAAACATGTCCGTGGCTCTGTAAAGGTTGTCATCGCAATACCGAGCATCTTTTGGTAGTACCTTAGCAAGTGACTGGAAACTCTTCACCTCAAGTTTCTCATCTCTTGCAACTAGTGTAAGATAGCCATCCACCAACCTTCCAACAGAAAATATTTTTGGTCTGAGGTTGCTTGAAGCTAAAGAAACATAAGCTTCCACCACCCTGCTAACAATGCCAGCGTCATACACACTGTCATCATCTCCGTAATTCTTAACCAAGAGATCTGAAACGCGACATTGCTCCAACATGCATGCAATTCTCTGATCAAGTGTCTCCAACAAAATGGAATTGATTTGCATTGCCAACCCCACCTTGAGAAGGTGAAGTAGAAAATTGCAAGTGACTGAGTTCTCCTCTGTTGGAAGTACTCGAATCAAACACTCTGTTGTAACTCTTTGCAATTGGTGGGTCATGTTTTTGGGATCCAGAGTGTCGAGCTCGAAAGTGATCTTGGAAAGCCATTTAGTGGTCCAGTGAGCAATACATGACCCAACAAGGTTTGGTCTCATCCCTTTACTTTTCATGGATTGGATCACTTCAATGAAGTGATCTATTCTAAGGAACGAAACATCTTCAAACCACCAATTGTCAGCTTCCTTCTCAACTTTTGACTTCTCTTCTCCAGGACTGAAGTCTTTAAGGTTTGTGCAGGCCTTCAAAGCAATGGATTCCGAGCACCTCTTCAGGATCTGCAGCTCTTTGGCCCACGGAGAAATGGCCTCGCAGCTTTTCAAGATTCGGAACGTGTCTTTCCACGATGAAAATATTAAAAGGCTCAGAAATGCCTCAGATTTAGATATGAGGTTTCCTTGTTCAAGATCATCACTCATTTCCAAGAAATGAGCCGCGCAATATAGTGGAGCAATGTTGGAAGATGTAAGATCAACCTTCCAACCATAACAGAATCTGACCACCAACTCGAAAGCTTTGGCTCCTCCTGGAAGATCGTCTATTTGGATCTTGAGGCTGGTGTCTCTTCCTCCATTACATTTCTCAAATACCGTTCTGTTCAAATATCCACTTCTTGATACCATTGGAAGCTGAGGGGAAAAAAAGAAGAAAGAAGATGATATATCCTAATGTCAAGATTGTAAAAACTGGAATCTTATTCAGCTTAGGCAATTGGAAAGTCTAAACAAGACATTATATAATTGGTAAGAATAACGTTATAAGATTTAGCTTAGTCAGTCAGATATTGTTGTTAGAGTATCCCATCTTTGAGGATCAATCGAAATTTTTGGACAAGTTTCGGATAAAGCAAATGCAACACAGCTCTTTCGACATTAGAATGCAGAAGAAATACTTGGGATATAATCTCATGCCACTGAGATGCTAATAGAAAATTATATGCTCTGATTTGTTCTTAGATTCGAAATTTTCAATCCTTGCTGTTTTTTAATCTCTTTTCTAAAGATTATAACCAATGTCAAACTAATTTCAGCCCTAGACTTTTGTTTTCTCCAAAAGCCGGAAATGTCTGCCCTCCAAATCTTGCTAGATATATCCACAGATGAAATTTTTGTTTCAAATCTAAATGCTAAATTCTACTAAAGTAATCTCCCCAGGTTTCTTTCACACACACACATCTGTGTGTGCACGCTTGTGTATATAAATAAACTTCAGGTTTCACGCAAGTCAGATTTTCAATTTATGTCTTACAAGACTCATGATTCTAGTTCAATTTCAATAAGAACAGATTTGTCTCTTTTTAGCTCACCTTGTGCAAATGAAAGTGAGTGCCTCCAACTTGTATTATCAAATCACTTGCAGCTGTTGACTGAACAATCCTGCATTAGATAAACTCTATGACTATTAGCCAGACAAAGAAACATCTCGTTACTCTAAAAGAGCATCATCATTATACTTGAAGAAAAAATAATAAAAAAAAAGACGGAGATGGAATGAATCACCAGTTATGGTCTTGTTTCTCCAAAGTTCTGGCAACCAAGGCGACACCAGTTGGGACAACGACACACTGGTCATGCTTCATGCCGGATACCGACCCTTGATCAAGACTGTCTCTCCCTACACTTTTCTTTCTATTCGTAGACTTAATAAGCCCTGGGAACACAAACTTGCTATACATTTTCCCCTCTAAGTTTACACAAGGCGTCTTCTGTAGGCCACAAGGAAGTGTGTGCATCATCAAGAGATATGTATTAATACAGGAATTGTGTTTGGTGCTCAACTTTAGGAACTCAAAACTATTGGATAGCTATAAATAAGCAGCCACCATATTGCCCATTATCTCCTTTTAGCCTTTTTTTTTGGTATTTGGAAGTAGTTAGGCCATAAATATGGTTGGTTGCCTTTTACCATCTCCTGTAGCTTTTAAGCATAGAGGTGTAGACCAGGGACAGATTGGAGCCAACACAATGACAATCTATGCCGCAAAATCTAGACCACTACTACAACTACAAGGAAAGGAAGAGACCAAGCGCCCATAATCCAAAACCTGCAATTGTCATCTCTCTTATTGCGGAAAGAGAAGTTATCTAAATGGATAAAAAAAAAAAACATTCTTGAATTTTGCATGGTCCTAAGTTGTTTGGTTTTGCTTTTTTCTCTTTTTTTTTTTTTTTCCTTTTTCTCTTGTGGGGAAGCCAATCGTTATCCTTGATGACCACTTTTTCTGTTTCCTTCATTCCGTAGCGTCTCTTGAAAAAACTCAAAACTCAATAATAGTGGCTAGGCTTAATTGGGGTTTCTCTTTCAACTAAAGGGAGAGTCATTATGTATATGTTCTCTTTTTTTGCTCTTTTTTTTTTAGTCAAATAGGTTGTAATGTAAACTAGAACTAACGTTTTTAGCATGATTGACCTGAAATTAAACACTCAAAAGAGGACAGTTAACTGTGCAGACATAGAAAGGAATAAAACTTCCAAAATAACTAAGTAGAGAAAAGCTGAGGTACAAACATGTAGGCCTACTTGGGACTATTTTTCCAATCAGCCATAGTTGATGTGTGTTATTTTTTGCTTTTTGAGATGAATTATACATGCTAGACAAAAAAATTCAAGGATAATAAGCCAGCAATAAATTATAATAGCACAATTTATATCATGGATGTGTGAACTTTGCTTTTTGGGATGGATTACAACCTGGACAATATTTATAGGTAGTAGATGAGCAATTAGATAATCTTCAATTGCTATATTTGGCACCAAAGATGTAAAAATGATAAATTTGATGTATAATTCTATTTGTGCTCCAACTTAATGCTATTTTACATAATATATCTACTTTTTATTATAATTATTAAGTTTTGAAAGTTATTATAATATAAACTTTTAATTACAAAATTATTTTAAAATGATAATGTTGTAATGATTAAATAAAAAAATAAATACATCAATCGATAGTAATCAAACATCAAACTTGAGTATCAATATAGCATACGTCAAATTTAACACCAATAATAGCATTACATTTTAGAGAAATTTTCATGCTCAAATACTAAAGTAGAAAAAAGGGATTTGCATGGCATCGGAGATGCTTAAGCCAAAAGAGGAGGGTTATATCATTCACGTGTGCTAACTTTGCTTTTTGGGATGGACAGAATATTTAAGGGTAATAAAACCAGCAAGAATAACTCAGGAGGAAATAGTTGACTAGTGAGCTATTGAACGGAACAGCAATGAAATACTAGAATAATGTTTAGAAGTACCTCATCAGTGATGGCCATGTAGTAGTACTTAAAACTTTTTTCAAGGCTAACCTAACAATTACACTCTGCAGCTAGGACCCATGAAAGGGAGAGCTGATATACAACTTGTTTAAGGTCTAGGATTTTTCTTCTTTATTTTATTTTATTTATTATGATTATTATTATGAGTATTTTTTTCTCTTTCTCTCTCTGGCTCTCTCTCTCTCTCTCTCTCTTATTTTTTTTTTTTTTTGTGGAGAGAAGTGGCCGGGCCTCATTTTGCAGGCTCTATTATTCATTGTCAAATGAATGCATATTATGTTTTATACACTGAAATAGGTGGTCATCTTTTATATATATATATTTGAATGAGTCATCTTATAGTTATTGGAACTGAAATTACTCAAGTAGGGCTGTCCAAGTTCGTTTTTCATCATCCCCTTAAAAAGAAAGTTCGTTTTTCTCAAATAGGCCACTTTATAGCAAGATGATTTTGGTTGGAAATAGATAACGGTAAAGGATAATACTCAAGTCAAGGTGAATTAGGATTTTTTTTTTTTTTTTAAGCGGATTTGTGGGCAAAAGAGTGTGTTGTTGTGAACTTTAAAGTTTTAGATTTTCTAACACAAGTGTACCTATTGTTAACAAGCAGTATAATAATGAGAAGAGTGCCATCCACATGTTTATTAATTATCGAAATTAATTTAACCCAAATTTTTATTTGAACAATGAAAAGGAGATTTATAATTAAGAAAAAGAAAGAAAAGAAACATGAAATAAAATAAACAAATGAAAACAAAATAAGCACAAGAAAATATAGAAGAAAATAAAGGCGCATACAAGATACGCATATAAGAACTCAATATATTAAAACTATAGGGTTTCCCAATTTTACGTGGGTTAATCCTATTCAAATTCTCTAGTTCAATTAATTAATGTCAATTCCTATGTTGTCAGTGAATTTCTTTAGATTAATTACTAATCTTTCTCAAACATTAACAATCATTTTTTGATAGGCAAATCTCTTACATCTTTGTAAAAATTTTGAATCCATCAAAATTTATTAAGAACAAGAACTCATAAATAGTACAGAAATTTAATAGATTTCTCTATTTTATGATAATCTCAAGGTATTTCAATTATCACATATTTAATTATCATCTTTCCGTCTCAAATTAAATTCCAAAACATATAATAATTGTTGATTTGCCAGTCATAAACATTGAGCACAAATTTAAATACGCAGCATATTATAGAATAAAATTAAAAAACTTGTTGAAAGTAAAAAAATTCAAATATTCATAATTCGACTATATCATACCCCTAGAAAATAACAATGAGTTCATGACTAGATTAAAGGAAATCCTAAACATAGTCTGGAACATGAATTAAGGAGATGAAAAAGAATTAGGATTTAGAGTGGAACTAAAGCTTCTTCGTCTCTAGATGGTGCCGTCTTTTTCTTCTTCGTAACGAGTTCTCTCTTTACCTGCTTTCAACTAGCCAAGAGTCCTCCAAAAAATGGCCTATTTTTACCCTAGAAGATCTTGATGGGTAATTTTAGCAGAAAATTTGAAATTATCAGAGTCCTCTAACTCCCCATCTCATGGCCGCGATGCTTAGGCCTTGCTCCAATTTTTTGAGAATTTTCCTATGCCGTGGCTATAGATTCCCATAGCCTAGGTGCTCACTCCTTGTTCCTTGTATCCTTGAACTGAACTTGCCAATTGCTTCAAAAGGAATCAAAAGCTCCAATAATTTCATTTTCTACAAAATAAACATAAACGGCTAAAAATAACACAAAACACCCTTAAAACTTATTTCTTATCTCTATTTAAAGAATAATAACTCCTATAAGGGATAGTTATTGAAGTATACCCAAAGAGTACAAATAAACTATTTAGCAACCTTCATTATCTTTTGAGTGTGTTCATCCCTACTAAAGAATTATGATGTAGGCTTTTTGAAAGAATATTATGATGTAAATATAACATGATGGTATTAGGTTCTTACTTGTTAGAAATCAGTGATTTATCTAATGAGAAAAAAAGAGAGACAAAAAAAGCAAAATAAAAAAAAAAAAACTAACCAAAGACTAAAGAAAGGAATGATTAATGTTGCATGAATTTCACATAAAAAACCTATCTCTTACTTAAAAAACTTTAGGTTTTCTTGAGTTGACTTGAGTGGTGTAGTTGTTAGACATGTATGCCTTTAGGAGTAAAAATGTAATATGTTTTTAGAGACATTAAAATGTAATATGTTTTTGGAGACATTTTTATCAATAAAGAATTTATTTATTATTCATATATCAAATTGTTGTTTTTTTTACGTTCATATTTGTTGAATGTATGATAAGTAAATAAAAGTCTGAGACTGTCGGTCTAAATCTTTAGAATCAGGCATACGATAGACAGATTATGCAGAAGACATGATTCTAAAACTGATGGTCTACATCATAAGATCCGCAATCTAGGGAATAAAGTTGGGCGCTTTATTCATGCAAAGATTGTTATGTTGTTTATATCTTTAATGGGAGATGGTTTGTATTAGCCATTGGTGGTGGACTCCGCAAATAGATACATTGGTGTTGTCATACGTGAGATGCATTGGATCGGGACATAAAGTGTAATTGATTTAGATTAATAATTATGTTTCGACAAATTAATTCACTTTAGACAATCATAAGTGTTGTATCTTAATTCTGAGACGAATAATGGGCACGTTGTCATGATTTATGTCTTTTGAAGTACCAAAGGATAACATCTATATTTTATAATGGTACGCATACTGATACGTTGGAGACATGACTTTTGATAGCATAGACTCGTTATTCATAGATACGAAATCCATAACTCTTCTTTAGGAGTCAATGATATCCTCGTATATGCGTTATCCTATAATTTGAAAATTAGAGCGCTCAACCATTTGGATACATAGGTGTAACCAAATGGTATACCATCTTTGGATGGTAAGTTTCCTGATTGTGAGATAATGAAACGTAAGAGAAAAATAATCAGAGAGGTAAGACAGAATTTATCCTTAAGTCGATTATGGATATCTTATTGGGATACGATATATTATGATATGTCATAAAGACTTAGCTATTCGAGCTTCGTAATTCTATATAGTTAGAGAGTGCAACTCTAAGCTTTTAATAGAGTAGCGTTAGAGTTAATAATTATGAAATGTATATCAAGGATATTGGGTTTTATAATTATCAGAAGCTTGAACTATATAGGTTCATTAGGTCCTTTTTGTTAGCTCATAATAAATCATATAACGATACAGTGTGCTTTTTCAATAAATTAGTGACTAATGTTAAATTATCAGACTGGTTGAAATTCGATAGGATCAGATAATTCATGTCTATTTATCGGTTGAATTAATTTTATGAAAAAAATTAATTCAAGATAAACTTTTTCAATTATTTGGAATATTTATTTTCATAGAGATTATCTAGATATGGTTGTTTTAATTAGATAACTTTTCTATTGAGTTATTTGAATCAAAACTGAGGCTTTATCTAAAGAATCTCGAGTAGAAAATAAAAGATTTGCATAGATCATTTATCGTAAGTTCGGTAGGTCGATCTTTAGGTTTGGTCTACCGATAGAGTAGGTTCGGCAGGCCAAACTAGCAAATCAAACTACAGACCGAACAATTATCTGTCACACATTTTCACGTAAATTTTATCAAATATTGATCCAGATTTGAATTTTTGAGGCCTTATCTAATGAGGACTAACCCCTGAGTCCAACCTCTATAAATAGGGAGTGAGACTCATAAGTTATTTAGATCAACTGAGAGATTAAGAGGGAACACTCTATTCTGTGAGTTTCTAAAACTTCCCTGAAGAACTATTGTTCATAAATTACAAACGGTAGTTTTGGGTATTTCTCAATTGGTTGGAACGAGAGTCACTTGGGAAGAGCTGTACAAATGTGCCCATACATACACCGATCGTGGATAGAGAATAGTAAAGAAGACTAGTTGGTTGAAGCACTTCTAGAACATTCTTCTCTTCATTGATTGCAGGAGCTCTTTGGGATAAAAGGTTAGTAAGATCTAGTTAATTTATGTATATGGCATATCAAACTTGTGTTTTGAAAATACTTTGGTATAAAAATTTTTTTAAAATTTTCGCTACGTATTGTTTTTCCAATAGTAGCCCCTTCCCTTTATGGGCAAAGTCGAGGACCACCCTCTGGACACTGAGAGATTAAAATGATTTATTTGATATTATGGATGACTTGTTACGGAGGGACTGTTTCGTTCTTGGCATGAGTAGGTTGTAGAGATTAGCCTAAGCATAAGGTCGAGGACACGTTGTTTACGTCAAGATGGGTGGTGGTTGGTGGAGATTACGCTAGCGGTATTTAGTTGAAGGTGTTGTTGCTCATGAAGGCAGAGGCTAAGGCTAAACCAACCCAGGTGGGCCATAAGCGAACAGATGGGTTTGAGGTTGAAGGGTCCACAAAATGGGGAGAGATCCACCGAGGAGAAGCATAGCGAAAGCAGAAGAAACCTGGTCCATGCCGAGTTTGAAGTTAGTGGCAACAGATAGGGGTGTATTGGAGTTGTGGCTGATGGAAACCAGCTTTCGTACTTCATATCTGAGGTTATGGGTCTCTGCTTCAGATATAAATGGACGGTGTCATCAGAAGTCCGACTACGTTGCAGATCATCGAGAGTTAGCTAGGAGGCGGTGATGACGGTTTTACTTTTGTTGAGGACTGATTTTCTATTTTTCTTGCTTTTTATCTAAATTTTGTGTTTATTTACTTAGAATAATTGCGATGGGATCTCTATTTCATCCGTATGGTCTGTTGATTGGGTACCTTGGCACTTTTGTTGTAATAAAGAAAACAGTCTCCCTATTTTCCATTTTAGTCTATTTATGACACTCGCTTGTTATTAACATAAGGTGTGATGTCCAACTAGAACTTAGTTTAGACCACGTCGTTCGTGTCTCCAATTGGAAGGGTCTAATTTCGATTGATTAGTTTAATCCATTGATTGTTGCGGCACCTTGTAACAAGTCTGGTCGATCTTTAGCTTATGGGTCAAGTAGGACTTTTTCCCTTTTGGTCTCTCTAGTTGAAATTTATCTATATACTTCCATGCTGGTAGTGTCTCTTTTTAAGTTTGTAATCTTAATATTTTTGGAATTAATGAAGTTTTCATAACAATAAATAAATAAATAGATAGATAAAAATAATAGGGAGAGGAACTTTTTTTTCCCCAAAACACAACAAGGAAAATGAAAAAAAAAAACCCTTAAAAGAGAAAAAATAAAAGTTATTAGAAAAAACAAAGAGTTATTTTATTTTTAGCCCTTAAAGGTTTAGGGTTGTTTTATTTTGACCCATGACACTTAAAATGATACAAATTTGACACTCTTTTTTTACCAGCTAGTTACTCTCTATAGTGTCTGATAAAAATATTTTTACGTGGTAAATCTTTTTTTACCAGCCAATTACTCTCTGTAGTGTTTGATAAAAGTTTTAATTTATGACGCCAACAATTATTCTCTCCTAAGTGTTAAATTTTGACAATCCGAACTCATAGAATGCACGTAATATGCTAGTAACATGTTAGATCATAAAAAAGCTCCTCTTTCACCTATAGTAAGGGAGATTTGAGATTTGAAAAAACCATATTAAACTCCAAGTTTAGGTTGATCACATCCCTTTCAGTGTTAAACATTAGGCAATTATGTTGTCAATAACGTTACCTCATGTCAACTACATCTCATATACATAAATTGTCATAAATTTAACATTTGAGAGATTGAACGATTGTTAGAATTACATATTGAAACTTCAATGCTAAATTTGTGTCATTTAAAATCTTAAGCTCAAAGTAGGTCCATCCTAATTCTGCAGGGGCCAAAAATAATTAAAACAAACAAACAAACAAACATCGAGGGAACAATAGCGTAAATGCTCACTGCCTGCTCGGCTCTTTCAAACGGTCACTTTTCTTCTTTCTTCTCCTTGGTCGGAGAAGAGCGCCAGGGGAACAATGCTGAAAACTCTTAACGTCAAAGCCCCACTTCTCCTCTCCCACCATTCTCATCGCTTCAACCGCATCGCCCAAAGGCCCTGTTCGCTTCAAATCACCGCATTTGCCCGAGAATCTCCCGATTTCGCCTCCTTTCTCTCCAATTCGCCTCGAATCCATCTCCAAAATCCAATCGTTTGCGCAAGAAAAAGAAGAAAACGAGTCAATTTTGATAAATCCGCAAGATTCCTGCTCAATCTGATTTCGGTCGTCGCGTCGAGCCTAAAGATCTTACCGCAGCCGTTGGTTTTGGTCCTCGAAGAAATCGGCGGCGGAGATGGATCCGACGGAGGCGGCGGTCTAGGGTTCTGGAAGGGCTTCGGGTGGGGAGGCTTTGACGGGTGGAGAAGAAGGAAAAGAGGAAAGAGTAACTTGTGGTTGTACGGATTCTTGGCGATTTGCGGTTTGGGTTTGCTGTTTGGGAGAGAAATCGAGAGCAATGCGTTTTGGTGGGGCTTAGGGCTTGGTCCGTTCGGAGTTGCTCTGATTCAATGGTGGGAGAAGACCGGAGGAGTTCAGGCTTGGGTTCTAGGGTTTTGCCTTTGGAGTTTTCTGGTCGGTTTGACTTTCAGGAGAGAGGAATTGCAGAAATGGCTTGCTAGGGCTAGGGTTAGGGTTCCGATTCCGATGTCCGAGATTTCGAGAAGACGAACAAGAAGAGGAAAAAGAGGAAGAGTGTTTTAAAAGAAAGCGAGAAATTTGAAAAATTTTGCATTTGTTTTTGTCTGTATTTTTTCATTCCATACTCAAATGAAGATTGAAAGATTGTCATTTTTTTTGGTTCAGTTTTGTTCAGCAATCATTGTATGAAAATTATTAAATTCAGATTATGTCATTGAACCAGTTTGCCCAACTATAAATTGTTCTCTCAATTTGAACTTTTGCTTTGAAAAAGAAAGATTGCAAATACTGGAATAAACACAGATTAAGAGTCATTTTGTTTTTCCTACGAGTGTTATTATAATGTGCGGCGTATAGGAGTGTACTTTGTATGATCTTTTATAAGTTTGTCACATGATTCCCAAAATGCCCATTACGAATAGAAATTCTTCTACTCAACAGAAGCAGCTCGTGTGAGTTATGAAGAAACATTACAACACAATTCTTTGCCTCTTGAGAAATGCAAAACCATGGCTGAGCTGAAACAACTTCATGGACTGATGATAACTTCATCAGTGATTAGAAATGTAATTCCTGTGAGTAAGCTTATCGATTTTTTTGTTGGTGATACAAAAGCTGGTGACCTTTTCTACGCAAGGTAAGTCTTTGACCAAATTGCTTTGCCTAGTGTCTACATGTGGAACTCCAAGATCAGAGGTTACTCCAACAGTGGCACCCCAGGTGAGGCTCTGATCATGTACAGAAAATTGCTGCAAACGGGCTTTTTGCTGGACAATTTTACGTTCCCATTTGTGCTCAAAGCATGTTCGCCGATCAGAGATCACGACTGTGGAAAGTCTGTTCATGGCTGCATTGTGAAAACTGGACTTGAGTTTGTTGTGTATGCTTCCGCTGCTTTGCTCCATACGTATGCTTGTTGTGGAGATCTGGAAGCAGGGTTGAAAGTGTTTGATGTTATTCCTAAGTGGAATGTGGTTGCTTGGACTAGTTTGATTTCTGGGTTGGTAGACAATAACAGGGCAACTGAAGCTATGAAGGCATTTAGGGATATGGAAAGTTGGGGTGTAGAGCCTAATGAGATTACAGCGGTGAATGTTTTGGTTGCTTGTGCTCGGACTAGGGATATAGATACCGGAAAATGGCTTCACAATTGCCTTGCCCGTCTAGGGCATGATCCATTTATGTCAAGTGATAGTTTCAATATAATTCTTGCCACTGCCATGGTAGATATGTATGCAAAATGTGGCAGCTTAGAAATTGCTGGGGAATCTGTTCAACAAAATGCCTCAAAGAAACTTGGTTGCTTGGAGTTCTCTGATCGGTGCATATAGCCTGCATGGCCGGTCTGAGGAGAGCAATAATGTCTTTGTTGATATGTAGATTGCCGGGTTTGTCCTGGATCAAGCTTCCTTTTTGGGCATGATAGGTGCTTGTGCCAGTCTAGGCGTTTCAGTTCTGGGACAATACCTTCATGCTTTCTTATCGAAATCCAGCATGAGCAAGATCTTTCCATAGGGACTTGTTTAGTAGACATGTATGCCAAAACTGGAGACTTGGAAAGTGCCCGGGGATATTTGAAAATTTGTGGAAAAGGGATGTTAAAGCATGGACTGGCATGACTATAGGCCTGGCTATACATGATCAGGGTGTGGAAGCTCTTGGTACTTTCAAATGCATGCAAGAAGATGCTACCTTTATTCCTGACCACATTACTTGTAGCCATGTTGGTCTGGTCGACGAGGGTTGGACACACTTGAACAAGATGAGAGATGTTTATGGCATTGTTCCGAATCAAGATCACTATGGTTGCATGGTTGATCTTTTGAGCAGAGCAGGTCGATTTGAAGAGGCAATGAGACTAGTGGAGGAAATGCCGTTTGAACCAAATATCACCATCTGGGGTGCTAATTTAAATGGATGTGAGATACATGAAAATGTGGATCTAGCAGATAGAATCAGAAATACATAACAGCGTTGGAGCCTCAGAGCAGTGGGGTTTATGCGCTCCTTTCTAATATAGATGCCAGGGCTGGGAAATGGCAAGAAGTGATTCCTTGCAGAAACCATGGCCTGAAACTTCATCGTTCCAAAACCAATGACTGTCAGACGATAATTTTATCTCTAGCCAAATAGGATAGCACAGATGCGGGCATGCTCCAGG
The DNA here is from genome assembly GCA_946598075.1 of Artocarpus hirsutus. Lineage (NCBI taxonomy): Eukaryota > Viridiplantae > Streptophyta > Magnoliopsida > Rosales > Moraceae > Artocarpus > Artocarpus hirsutus. The sequence goes on along the minus strand of CAMOHE010042790.1, from coordinate 15,060 downwards.
AATGCAACAATATTTATAGATTCCTTGCGGGGTCAAAACCATGGTAATGACTAACAAGCAGCGCACACTGCTTCCTGCCACGGTATCTTACAAATGAGCATTTCTCAAGTAGAAACGATGGGGTTGCTACGAATACAGCGCACCATGTTTCCCACAGGTGGTGTTGCAAAAACAATTCACTACAGCACCGAGTGTTTCTCATGTAAAAGAAACTGGGTTGGTATAGACTCACGCGTAAAATTTCCATAGGCAACATTGCAAAACCACCCACTATAGCAGTTCAAATTTTCCATATCTGCTTTCGATGCGCATTGAATGTTTTACGCAATTGGCAAATGGTTTATATTTTCCAGCATCAGAAATGACAACAAAATATTCATAAGATGCGTTACAGGTATAAAATTTTGACAACTATTAATTGAGTATCGAGCAATAATTATAATCCTCAAAAGAACAAGCAATGAGGTTTACAATGCAACAAGCATTAGATGATAGCGTAATACCTTTCAACACTCCAGCACATATCTTGTTAAACTTCAAAATGAGATTAACTTTTATTAGTTCGAAATGCAAAGCGAGCTAAAAATAAATAGAAAAACCATCAATCATAAAACAAAAGATAGACAGGGAAAAAAATGAAGAATATGGAGGAAAGGAAAAATAAACAAAACTCAGATTTTGGAAATGGCTCTAAAAACACCAGACATCAGATCATAATCACCAAGTCATGCCTGAAAAGAAAAGCTACTAGATAAATGTGTGACATCTCTGGTTCTATTACAGTTCATACTTCCCTTAGTAAACCTTCTTTTTATTTTATTTTATTTGGTATATTCTTTATTTTTGCTAAATTTACTTGTAATTAGTTTCACCAAACTGCAAATACGAAAACATGGTCCTATACTTACAATCTCCCAAAGTCTCTTAAGCCTCAATCAGAATGGAAGTGGGGCTCTCCAAATTTCTACCATCTCTCTAACAAGTTTACTATCTCTCCATCAGTATTTTGCAACATTAAACTCAACAAAATAACTGTTGCCCGCCTTTGTAATTCTCTTGATAAAAGTCATGAATGATACTGAACATCTAAAAGTAAACAAGCAGCAAAGTAAAGAAGCACCAAGGCATGCATAAGCTTGTTCAAGGTCAAACAATCAAGAATGGGCTAACTGAGGTTATTAGAAGAGATAAAATAAAAGATAAATTGCTCAATTGGTTCCCAATTTTTCACAAAAAGAGATTTTGAGTCTCAATCTTTTTTTTTTTTTTACCAAACTGATCACAATCTTTTATTGCCTTTAACTCTTGTGTCATATGAGCTATATATGATGCCTTTAGTAAGGTATTTTAGTAAAATATTTAATATTAAAACATAAAAACAATAAATAATAATAAATAATATTAATATAAAATAAAAAACAAATCAGAAAACCAAATAAAGATTAACACAAATCAAAAAACCAAAAAGCGTCGGCCCCTCTCCTACTCACTCTTGTCCCCTCCATCGGAGTCGCCCCCAGCCGTCAACGTCCCACACACTCAGCAAGGCACGTTGGAGGTCGTCGTCAAAGCAGCCACCCCAGCCATAGCCTGAAGCCAACAAAGCAATCAACCCGTCTCTCACTCCTCTCATCCCCGAAGGCCTCTTTGTCCGGAAAAAAAAACACTCAATTGAAGTTCCCCTACCACCAGATCTCAGCAAACTCGTCCACCGTCAGCAAGTTTTGGCACTGCCTAACTAGAGCAGTCGTGACTCCCTTGCCCACCGCTTGAGTTCGTTCCATCTCCTTGATCATCGGCCCAACAACCCACGAGAGTAGCTGCATTCACTGCTCAAAACTCCTCGTGGAGGGGGCGGTCTTCGACAGTGACGGTCGAGCCCCACCATAGGGGATAGTCATCCCTTTACCATTTGAACATAAGACAATGCGAAGGGAGTGAATATAATTGGGGGAAACCATGGACGTAAATTTCACTCAAATTTTGGAAATTTCAGTGAAATTTCAACGTTTCAAAATATTTTTCTACTATAATATCAATTTCAACAAAATTTTAGAAAAATTTCAAAAATATCAATAAAAATATCAATATCAAAAAAGCTATAGTATATTTCATACAAAATTTCGATACATATCGTGAAAATTTCGACCAATTTTAATAATATTAGAATTTACATAATTTAATGGATTTTTTCTCTTTAAATAATCCATCAATATCCTATACTTTCAATTAATGAATATTGTCATATATATATGTTAAAAATGCTAACATCGGATGAAAATAATATATTCATGAGTTTACAATTAATGAATTTGGAATCCAACAATAGTAGCTCATCCATCAAGGCACCTATGCTTGTTATCCATATAATCATGATTTTGAAACTATGACAGTTATGAAATTTTTAATTATTCTCATTCAAGCATGCTACCACCATCTCATGTCAACAATTGGGAAAATTTACAGTTTTCGATTCATGGAAATATACTAGGAAGAAGTCAACAAATCTACATATGGCATATTCATAATTATATTCAACACTACTCAAATAACATGTCATGACATCGATATTGTTTGAATCAAGGTGGAATCCTAACCATATATGAGTCTCACAGAACTTTCTTTTGACATTGACAAGTTTAATATGTATGAAGTTTATCATGTAAATCACATTCATTCATGCTTCCTTTTGATGTTTGTTGTGTCTTAAAGTATTAGAAATATATTTAATATAAAACTTCTATAATTTTTGTAATTTTTGTCAGAATTTTCACCAATATTAATATTTTTTTCTAAATTTTTATAAAATTAAAGTGTTAATATTTTCATCGATTCTGATACTTTCATTCTTGTGGGAAACAAAAACTGGAATAAATGTAAAAGGTGGAAACAAAAACCTTACTTTGTTAATTGTAGGCAATTACTGTTGTAATAGATGTTCTTAAAGCATGTGTTGTTTCTGTAAAGTATATATTAATGTTTATAAATAAATAATGTGAAATGAAGGGATATAGAAATAAACGACCCTTTTTTAGGTTTTTTTGAAGTAAGTAGTTAAAGTTTATGAAAATTAAAAAAATAACCGTTTTTATATATCACTCAACTATTTTGTAGTTTTATTAATTAACTTGATGGTTTATTTATTTATTAATTTAATGGTTTTTGGATGATAAGTTATTAGTTGATCAATAATAAACAAATTTGTTAGTGATAAATTATAGTTAGTAAGTGTTTCACTTATGTTAATCAATGATATATATTAATAATATATTAGTGTTTATCAATGATGTATTGTTGTAAAAAAGGCCTTCTTCCTTATTTTGAAAAAGTTTGTTTATGCCTAATTTTTAAAATTTGGCCTTTTATTTTAATAGGTAGTCAACGTAGGTCATTTATTTAACTTTCTTATTTTTATAATATTTTATGTGTACATGTTTCGAATACTTTATGAATATTATTAAAATTTCATAATTAGCTATTTGACCTTAAACATACATACCACTTGGTGGGTCAACCAAGTGGACACCCAATGAATTGGGATTGGGCCACCATAACATGAGATGTGGCCCAATCATGTTAGGCCACCCAAAAAAACCTACTTAATTACCAATGTGACTCATCATCTTTTTTTTAAAAAAAAAAAGGGAGAGAGAGAAAAGAAAAAAAAGTTAAATTATTTCATGATATAAAAGACCCAAATGTTGGTCTGCATGGTGGGAAAAAAAAGAAGAAAGAAGAGTGAAAAGGAAAGAAAAGGAAAGAAAAGAAAGAAAGAAAGAAAAGAAGAAAAAAATGCTCCATTTTTCCCCTCCAAAATCATCCCCTCCATGAAAGTTCCTTCAAGAAATTTTAATGAATTTTAACCTCCAAAATCATGTATTGAAGCAAAGTTAAGGGCATGGAGGAAGATTTAAGAGTTTCAAAGTAAAAATCCAAGCTTTACCTATTATGCTTAAGGGTATTTATTCATGTTTTGGGTGAGATTTTTATAGGGTAGCTATGAATGCTGTCAAAGGTTTTGAGAAGGTTTTCAAGCATTCTAAAGGAGGAGCTAAAGCTTGAAAGTCTCTAGGTAAAATCTTAGTCCTACAAATTATGCTAAAGTTTATATTTTTTTTATGCATATTATATGTTTGATGAAATGTTTTGGGACTATGGCATGTAAGGTGAATGTTAAGGCATAGTTGTTTTATGTTATATGTTGATGGTGATGATGATGGAAAGAAGAAAGTAAGGATTTTGGTGAAATTTCAAAAGGGACTAAATTGCAAAGAAATGTGTATTCTCGGTAGATTTAAAAATCAGCCAAAAGGTTCCTCTAAACGTTGAAATTTTAAAAAAGTTACAACACAAAAGTTATAGATCTCAACAAAACTGCTAAAAATTGCCAACGGTTTGTCAAAAATCGCTTTTGTTTGTGAGTTATGAATTTTACAAAATTTGTTAAAGTTGGAAAAAAAATCTTTAAGGGGCAAAAACATCTTTTTTTACAAGAGGAATTTAGGTAAGTTACTTTAAGAAAATTTGATCCTTTTGAAAAATGGGGACCAATGGTTTAAAAAGATTGTTTTTGGTTCCGAGGTCAAAAATGTCAAGATTTTTGTGTTTCGAGCCAAAACCGTAAAATTGTGTGCAACTAGGTTTTCACTAAGAAATGTTGAGTTCCTGCATTGCTGCAAGTAATGAATAATTATAAATGCTAAGTTTTAAAAGATTTAAGGTTTAGTTAAGGAAAGAAAAGAAATGAACGTTAAAGGCAATAACGCAAAGATTTTTAAGTTACGGGTCAAAATTATAAAGTTTTGACAAAATAGATTTAATTGAAAGAAAAGCTGTTGTTTTGGTTTTTTGTAATATTATGAGACATAAAGAAATGTATGATGTTTTAAAAAAGGGTTCCAAAAGTGTTCTAAGACTTAATAAGGGCAAAATGGTCATTTTATGAAAAAGGCCAAAACGGACCTGAAATGCCTGATGTCGAAAAATGCTCCTTAGCTGAAATTTTTTTGTAAGATGTAAGAAATGACAAGGAAAAGTTAAGCAACGAGTTTTATAAAGTTACGAAATTGACGAAATACCTGACAATGGTAAAAACATCATTTTTAAGAAAACATTTAAAGCGGAGTCGAATACTCCGAACTAGTAAAATGCCCTTAGATGAAAAATGTCCTGTATTTTATTAGGTAATGAAACTATCACATGAGATGGGAACTTTAATTAAGGGACGCTTAAGAATAAAAGTAACCCGATAGGTTACAAAGTTAAGTAAAGAAAGAAAGGTAACCCGGTGGGTTACAAGGTTAAAGGGAAAGATGACTCCGATGGGTTACAAAGTTAAGTGAAGAAGGGTAAACCGATAGGGTACCAAGTTAAGTAAAAATGAATGAGTGTTTAATGTTTAAGTTATGTTATCAATCAAGTAGATTAATAAATAAATAGTTAACTAATAAGTCGAGTGTCATATGATCAAGACACAGAAGCCGACTAATGAAAGAAAAAGGAATAAAATAAGGAACGCTAAAGCTTAGTCCAAGTAAGTTCAAATCCCACATACAACATGAAGTAAATGATTTTAAAATATTTATGTATATATTTATAAATGAGTTTGCTATTTTTATGCAAGTTGCTTTTAAAGTATGTTTGCATTTGTTATGCAAAAAGTTTTAAAATTCAAAAGAAGATTTGTAATGAAGTTGCAATTACTATGTTTAAAGTGTATTTGCTTTTGATATGCATAACGTTTTTAAAAGTTCAAGGTATGATTTTCAATGTATTAAAAATATGTTTGCAGGTGTTATGCATATGATTTAAAATTTAAGTTATGATATGCAACATGCTTGCATTTGCCAAACTAAATGTTTAGAATGCTAAGTTATAGCACTATAAAGTGTAAGCATTTGTTATGCTCGCCAAGCTGAAAAAGAAGGTAAGAGTAAAGATAATAAAAAGAAGTGTCGTACTAGCCTCCTTGTTGTGAGGTACTGAAAATAAAGTTAAAGTTGTGACCTCTAAAATATGAGGTACACAAGTAAAGTTAAAATTTAACCTCCTAGATGTGAGATACATGACCTTGATGTTCGATGGTCTTAAGTCTTCTCCAAGAGAAGCATCATGTTTATGATCTCATGATTAATGAGGTTAGTATGAACACTAAAGTAAGATAAAGAAAGTTAAGGAACAAAGATAAACGTTAAAGTAAGAAAAAACTGTTCATAAGATACTCATAAATGAATGATCATAAATGAGCATAAATGGAATCATGCATATTGATTATGCTTGTATTGTTTGTCACGAAATGTTTATGTGTTATATTTATGAGAAGCATTATGAGGATTGTTTTATATTATATATTTATGAAAAATATTTTTTTACGTTTTTAAGAAAAGATTTACGAAGGACGTTTCATTAAAAACACTTAAGACATGTTTTATGAAAAATATTTTAAAAGAAAGGTTTTTATGAGAAAAGTTTGAAAAAAGTTTATGGAATACATTTTAAGGAAAAGGTTTTTACGAGAAAAGTTTGAAAAACGTTTATGGAATACATTTTATGGAAAAGGTTTTTATGAGAAAAGTTTTAAAACATGTTTAAATTTTTTGTGAGACTGAGTTTGAACTTACTAAGCGAAAGCTAATTTAAAGTTTCCTCATATTGTAGGTAGTCCTACAAGTAACCAGTAGGACCTGTTTGAAGAGCTTGGTACTGTGGAGGGCAAGTGCAAAGATTTAGGTATAGATGCCATTACAGTATGTTTCCGTTGCGATTCAAAGAAAAGGTCTTATCACTATTTGATTTATAGTTTTAAAGATTTAAAAAAAATCAAAGTTTTAAGAAACGATTTAAAATGGTTTTAAAGTCAGGTGTTAATCAATGTCTCAACTTAAGTTGTGACAGAAGTCGCAATAGTTTTAAAGAACGTTTTAAAGGATGTTTAAAAAGAAAAAAAAACTGTTCAGTATTTTTCTTTCTAAGTAAGTAAGATTAATGTTTAAGAAACGATGTTTAAAAAAATAAAGTGACTGTCCAAAAAGGTGGGTCGTCACAGAAATAGTCTTATCTTAAAAGTTAATGTCATGAGCCATTAATCAGTACACTGTATATAATGAGATTATATAAGACCATGACGTGATGTGATATGAAAGTCTAAATAATTTCCATTAGAATATAGCAAGTTTTAATTACATTGAACGATGGTTATATATAAGGTGATCTTAATTTGAGTTATTAGTAAACTCCTATTTATAGAATAATGTCTTTTAAATTACTCGGTACCTATTCGAGAATCTAATTCTATCTCTTATATAAAGGAGGCATAATGAAGCAAAACACAAGATAGAATCCATTCCTTTTTTAATGAGAAGCATATAAATAATTTTATTGAGTATTGATTTGTATCTTAAATAATATGAGTATTCAAATTTGTGATTAAATCATGAATTTATTATTCATTAGAAAATCAATAACACTCAAGGATAAAGAAATAATTAGAGAGATTAAAGATTTTACCTAACTCTAATTATAATTATTTATGAAATACCAATTTATATGTAATGACTATATCAAATGGATGACTTTAAAACATAAGTAATTAGATTTATAATTTTAAGAGTGCAATTCAAAGTTTTTACTGGAGTAACATTAAAATTAATAAAATAAAAATATATTAAGAGTTTAATTAATATATTGGGCTTATTGGAGCTTAATTAATATACTGAGCTTATCAGAGTTTGAAACTATTGGTTTATTTGTCCCTCGCCATTCTTGCAATACTATTTGGACAAATGGAGTTATTAGTTTAATTTATTACTTTATAATTATCAATTTCTAAATTAAGTATTACTCAATAGACCATACATACTTCATAATTTTTTTTTTCCATTAAAAGAATTTTAATCTAATTGCTAAGTATAAATTATATATATATATATATATGTATATAGTAAGCATGAAATTAATATATACCATAGCGTTATATTGAAAGTTTTATAAGTATAATATATAATATATATATATATTATATATACTATACTTATATATATTAAGCATTAAATTAATATATACTAAAGCATTGTATTTAAAAGTATCATGAAAATCTTGTCATATACTCAAAAAGCATTATGAAAATTTTGTCATATACGTTCTATACTTTTACCATGGTTTCGCATAATTTCTCTAAAAAATCATTGTAGAAAATCAATTACAAATACATAAATCTTATTTTCAAATATTTATTTTGAATGTATCAAAATATATATATATATATATATATATATATATATGGTATGCTCAAAGTTGCAATCTTTGAATAGATTTTTCTACTTCTCTCTTGCTATCTACAAAGTCAAGCTGCTAGAAAGTTTACATGGTAGCTTCCAATATGATGGGTTAAGGAAGAGCATTATCAACAGGGAAGCAGAGAAACAATCCAACCCAAGAGCAAGAAAAAAACGTAAATCCTCTGCAAACTGCATACGAATCTCTGCAAACTGCATACGAATCTGCATCTTTTAGCTCTGGGTTATACTGATTCAGCCACACAGACGATTTGCCCGAGGAAATGAGGATCATCACCAGGACAAAATTCACGCCCATGGATTGCATCTCGTTGATAAATTTTGTAGGGGCGTGCGTTAATGCCTGCGCGCTAGTCTACCCAACCACCCTCTACCCTTCATCATATCAGGCGTGCTCTGCAAGAATTCCACAAGCTACAGGGTGAAGATGTGCCTGGCTTTGGACATCCAAGTCCGAGATAGGTACGTACACAGAAATTATCTGCCCCTGGACCACCACCACAAAAGGCATCCGGCGACCCCAAGTCCAGAAATTCTGCCCAGGACTTGACATTTCTGATGTGCCAACGAAGATGGTTTGGAAATCTCATCATAGATGAGTCCTTGACCATTCCGGGGAAAATCATATACCCATCTCAAGGGACTTGGAAAGACCGAGCCCATTTCACTCGTCACCCATGTCTTCTCAACAATGTTCAGTCAACTGCAAAAAGCGTAGGAATGGGTCAACAGTCCATTTAATTGGTGTGGTGCAAGGAGATTTTAAAGTCACATACAAATAAATATTTTGGTCCTCAAAATCTTGGTAATAATATATGAACAAATCCACTTGAGAATTTTTCAAAATCCTGAAATGAAAGTGGCAAATAAAAAAAGAAATCTATAAAATGCAGAGTTGCAGAGATCTTTCTCAACAACGTTTAAGAACTTCCTTTCTGCGTGATTTGTAAATAAGGCAAAAGCATAAAACTCGGGTTTCTTCAATAAGGAGAGGAGATGAAATTCAATTCCAACGGAGGCGAAAATGCCGTGGAAAAATTGATTGCTATACTTTTACTGTTTTAGGAAAGAGAGAAGAAATAAAATCAACTCCATAAAAGCAAATTAAACATTTTGACATTATGCCTAAAAAATTAATCCATTTCAAGAAAAATTCTTATCAAACCTTGAACTGAACACTCCCTTGCAGGCAGAGCCTTTATTTGTTGGTATATCGCTGATCCGATCTTTGAAATGTCTACTTAAGAATTCACCATTGTCATCTTCATCTGCATCCTCATCCACATTCTCATCAGAAACCACGACCTGAAACTTCATCATAGTAATACTAATATGATTGACTCATAATTTTTATCTCTAGCTAAATAGGGTAGCAGAGATGTAGACATTACATGTTCCAGTGGTGCGACTCTGGATGATATTTATAGATTTGTTGCAGGGTGAAAACCACGGTTATGATTATTTTAACATGTGGCGCACACTGCTTTATGCCGTGGTATCTTATAAATGAGCATTTTTCAGGTAGAAACAATGGGTTTGGTATGAATACGGTGCACCACATTTCCCATTGGTGGTATTGCGAAAAGAATCCACTAGCCCTGAGCGTTTCTCAGGTCAAAAAACTGGGCTGGTATGCACATGTCGCATCAAATTTCCATAGGTGGCATTGCAAAAACTTTTGCTGTGGTATCTAATAAATGAGCGTTTCTCAGGTAGAAACAACAGCAAAGTATGGACACGATGCAGTGAGCGCACCGGACACGATGCAGTGAGCGCACCACATTTTCCATAGGCTTTATTCTCATGTTGAAACAACGGGCCGATGTAGATACAGCACACCATATTTTCTATAGGTGGTATTGTAAAACCATTCACACTTCAAATTTCCATATCTGCTTTTAATTTTCACTTAATATTTTCATGTTTGGTAAAGGTTTTATTGGGAAAAAGTTCTCACAAGATTTTACTGGTAAACAAACAGAATTATCGACTAGAGTTTATAAGCTTACCAATCTAGCCTTCTATTTCTGCTCCCATATGCCTTTCAAGTGCCCTGCAACAAATTATTGACATTATTCAGTTGCATTCTTTCAATGTTTTTTTGAAACCGTAGCCTGCAACACAAGTTGGAGTCATATCAAAGCTAGTCAATGTTACAAATAAACTCATCTTAGCTCTCTCTTCAAAAGATGCAGAAAATTACAAACTTATTTGACTAATATAAGAAAAGACAGGGGCATGTATTGCACTTCTAGACCTTTGATGAGAAAATCTTTACTTCGATCAATTTAAACACAAAGCCAACTAACAGGAAAAAAAAAAAACATCAATTATAAATATATGAGATACATGAAAATAAGGAAGAAGAAAATGACTACAAACACAAACATAAGTCAGATAGAAATGGAAATTAATAACCAGGCATCAGATCAGAGTCACTTAATCATGCCTGAAGAGAAGAGTTCTTCCAAATGCATCTCACATATTGAAAGAATTCATCGTCCCCCTCACCCAATCTGCTTATGTTCTGTGTCAATATCTCAAGGTCTTCACTTGCTTAATTTTTGGTTTTGTCCAAAAGACCAAACTGCAAACTTGGTAACCTGCCCATCCCTATAGGCTCCAAAGTCTGAATAGAAGTGGGATTGACTACATTCCCCTTACCTCCCAAAATCCAAGTGAAGCTAGGACTTCTCCCAAATTTCTCGTACCTCTACCAAAAGTTTAGTAGAATACTAGAACACATTTAAAATGCCACTCACTTCCTTTATCCGTCAGTATTTCACATATTAAATTGAACCAAATAAGTGTTACTCTCCTTTGTATTCTATAGATAAAACTCATGACTGATATTGAGCCAATAAAGCTGACATAGAAGTAAATTAGCCACAATTAAGGTCCAAACCTGCCTAACAATGTTTTCTTTTAAGCTTTAAATAATTTAGCTCAATATCTGGCAACATTATCTAAATGCAGATTATTAATTCAGAGATGATTTAATATTATCATGATATAAGCTAAAAGTCCTGCATAGCAATGTTTATCCGGAACTGTTGCCAACAATAAAAAATCCAGCTCTCTTGCAAATGGGGGAAAAATGGTGCTGAAAACAGTCTCATCCCTCGTAACTCTGAGGGTGTATTACTTGCATTTTCACCAGTACCTAAACTCAGACTCGCAAACTTTACAGCAAAGGGAATAATACCAAACAAGCCAAAAGACTCGAGACTAATAAGACGACAAAAGTAGAGAGAAGGAATAATGCAAAACAGCTCTACTTTTAAAAGTCAAATCTTGTATATACAATGTACCTTAACTGAGCTCTCTGCATCACAGTAAATTGGGCTTAATCGAGCTTATCATATCCCAATATTCAGCTAAGTTTTTGAGCTACATTCTTCTTCAAGATCAGAGGCAATCAGACCTTCAGTCATCGGCCAATGAAATCCTCGAAAATGTAGTAGACTAAGTTTGCTAAGTCTGCCACTCAAAGCAAAGCCAGGCTCCATAGCTGAATTCTTTGTTTCCAGCAAGAAAGAACAAACGTTTTGGTTCACCTTTTTTTCACGATGCCTTCCAAAATCCCATCAGTCCCAAAAGAGCCAGAAAACTGCTGCTGATCAACCGGACCAGGAAGCTGGAATGAGATAGAGAAGTGCCCTGGTGGACATAAGTTTTGTGTTAGCATGTGAAAGATTTGGGAGTTCTTGCACACTATCTGCTCCCCAGTAGTAGTCAATCCCTTGATTAGTACTTTACCATCAGGTTCAATGTCACAACTAAATTCACCTGCACTGGCAAAGTCCACAGCCAGCCTCATTCATAAACAAAGATTACTTGCACAAACATTGGATCAATATAATCAAAGACTGTTATTCGTAATGTGAAAGTCAATGTTTTTAATTTGTAATGGGAAAAACAATGTCCCACACAAGTAGAAATAGTTTAATAACTCATAAAAACAAAGCAGATAGCTTGTATGGGCAAGAAAGGCATGCGTAAAAGCAACAGATAACCCTTCAAAAACATTACTAATAACATTTGATCAAATATTGTAAACAACGACAGAAGGATAGAGAAACTCACTCTCATCCCTCGATAACCCAGGAAGGGAGACACGAAACAAGTAAGAATCCTCGCATTCGCCAATGTCCATCAATGCTATTATTGATCCAATCTTGCCCATAGCAGCACCTCCCGTCAGTGCAACGCCAAGCTTGTTGGTTGCCATAATATTATCCCTGTCTTCCCTTGTTGTGGAAGAGGACAAAAATATAATAGCCGGTCCAACCCTTTCCACATTTCCGTTATCCTTAGCAGCAGGTGATGAAGCAGTATAGCTATTTGGCATCGGCGGACCGATATAAGGCATACTATTAAGAGGCGCCACCGCAAGAATCAGTCTTTTGGGATTTATTCTCTCTGACTCGCCACTTTCGGTTCTTGGAGTCTTAAAGCTGTAAAGATTACCTCAAGCTCATAACAATGTGCATATTTGTGTATAACAAATTCTATTGAATGATGTTACAATGAAACACAAGGAAAGCATCTGACTTGCATTTATGCTTCTAAAATTTATTATTATTTTTTCTTTGAAAAAAAGAAAATGGCAACATGTCTAGATGACTTCAACAATGTATTAATTTCTACAACGTTCCAATAAGAATCTTCTAGATGCTTATCTCAATCCTCAACGCTTACAGATTTGACATGAACAAGCAAATCAAGTCTCTACTAGACTTTAGTGAAATCAAACCTATGTATCATTATTCATTTCTCTCTCTAAGCTCATCTACACAAGCAGTTATCCAAAAAAGCAAAATAGAGGACTATGATTTTCTCTACCATCTTCTTAGCAACATTCCAAACACATGACGAAGAATTTCCCTCTTCTAATGCAACAAAAAATTTAATACAAAAAAAGAGAAAAAATAGAAATTTAATTTTGAAAGAGTACAACATGCATTATTACAAAGAACACGAACCGAAATTGTAAAACCTACTACGCATTTTCCAATCTGATCCCAAAATCACAGGCTCTCCATAGCAGGCGCAAACAAACAAGTACATATACATATACATGTATTATATACACAATAAAGAAATATATACATATATATATATATATTAAGCTCAGATTTTACCAGGAAGGAGACGCCATTGGAGAGTGGTCGAAGATGCGAAAGAAAAAAAAAATGGAATTTTTGTGTGTTTAAGAGAGTATTTTAGAGTTTGTTCTTCTAAGCTCTCCGGAGACTGGAAACGCCGAGAGATGCGATTGGCCAAATTCTGATCCAACGGCTTTTAATCGGATACAGAAAGTCTCGAATATTTTCAGCCGTTGGATTTTGATGGACGGGCCAAAGCGCCTCGAAGATCGCATTTTTGCATGCGTAGCTGGTGTGAATCAAGGACAATAATTTGGTTACAATAAGTGGTTTTCCCCCATTGATGGAAAATATTACTTTTCGGTGGGCCTAACCGCACATTACTACTTTTCCTTATCAGAAACAGGCGAAGGCTGAAAACAAAAAAAGCTTTTCGTTCGTTAAGTCATCGTTGTCTTGTTTTTCTCTCTCCTATTTCTCGCGTCGCAATCTCGCCGCTGGAGATCGTATTCTCCGTCCCCGGTATTCTTTCCACCGACGGTCACCTCCGGCGTCTTTGCTTCGTCGTACGAGGTAAGCTCTGTCTATTGCTTTTTTGTAAGCTCTCAACAAGAGTGGTTTCTTGTGGGAATCAATTGTGTTTTTGAAGACTGAATCGTTTTTACTTGATTTCCTCATCATAAAATGTTCGGAAATGTATTTCAGAATTTACAGGGATAATCGGAATAACGAATGATGTGAGAATGTTTTTGGTGGTTGCATGTCCGATTGACGCTGAGAAATCTGTTAGTTTTTGGTTTTAGTTCACTTCCGCTTCATTATTGGTACTGCATTTTGAGATTTTTTTTAATTGATTTTATGTGTTTAATGTTTTTTAAGTGGTTTGAGCTATAGTGATGAGGTTTGTTTTTTTTTTTTTTCATTTGATATTTGCATAATAAAACTCAAAATTCGATTTCTTCTTTTGGCGATAATAATGCTTATTTGCTTTTGCATGTTTTGTGTCAAAATCAATTTTTTTTTTTGCGGAGATTTACCTTTTTAGTATAATGATAGAAATTATAAATTTTATCACAAACTTAATTTTTATATGTTATAATAAAAATAACTCCCACGACCTTTTCAAACACATATTAAGTAGAAAAAAGAACGGTATTTGTGGTGACTACCGACACAAGGACAGAACCTTTAAATTCTTAGTTCGAACGGTCCTTTTTTGCTTTTTCTTTGTCGGTGAAGATAGCACTATTGAATGAGAATAATTTTTTTTTCCTACCGCCATCATCAATGTTATCGCCACATCCATCTATAGCAGTTGAGCGACTCTCACTACAGCTACAACCGATAGCGTGAAGGTTTTACATATTATAATTTTTAATTTTAAGATTTCAGTTGTAATTGAAGTACCAAAACGCCTATTAGTTTGGTGTAGAGTGGAACACTTTCAAGCCAGTCCTACACAAGCTAACTGTCCGCATATGGACACTGCCTTGGTAACCCATAAACAAAAAGCCTTGTATAAGCATGTTCAAACGATTATTATGCTTCAATCTGCCTCTTTGGCTATAGATAAAATGGAGTGAGGGCTTAAAACATTAACTAAAAGGGCTGCTGGTTCATAAGGTGAAGCCACTGGCATTAAATCATTGGTGGTGATT
>CAMOHE010042789.1:0-12255 GCA_946598075.1 Artocarpus hirsutus | reverse complement strand
AAGTTGGCAGAAGCAGAGAGAAAGAACTACGGAGACTTCGGAGCAGCAACTGAGAATGGGAGAGCTGGGTTCTGCTTCGTCGATGGAGGAAGAAAAATAAATCGTCAGGGAGGGAAAACAAGGGAATTTAGGGCCGCCGTTCGCAACGAGAGAATTTGTAATTAGGGCACGAGAAGGGGGAACCAAGGCGACCTTCAAGCTTTCCGTTGGCAAATGTTCCGTTCTACGTAACAGCTGGGAAAAGGAATGGGAGGGCAGGGGAGGCAAGGGGCCGACGGAGGGATTTCGGGGGGTTAATTTGAGAGGAGAGAATTCAAGGATCGAATTGGGAAGAATTCGCCAAAGGGATAGCCGAGGAAGAAGGGAACGAAGGAAGGGGAAGGGGAAGTCACGTGGAGGAGGGGCTGAGATGGATAATCTGAGATGGATAATATCTATGCCAAATAGGAAATAAACATGTACATGTCATCTTTTTTTTGTGCACAAAAAAATTCGGGCCATTTCTCCAATTCAGTTTTTTTTTTGGCCTGTTTGCCGAATTCTTCCACCGTGACCTCCGTTAAAAGCTTTATGACTTTGGATAAGTGATACGGTCAATTCGTTTGCTCGTTTACATTTACATCTGAAGACTGACATCGTTTCATTTGCAATGTTTCGCACGCGAATCACGGAATTAAGCTCTCAATTTAGGGTTTTACTTCGAGTTCTTAAGATTTCCTTCCCAAAGCTCGAGATTTGTTCAGCGACGGAGACAATTGGCTCTCAACTATTTGTAAGTTCATTTCATACGTCTCCAACTTCAAAACCCAGAACTAAATTTCTTCCCAAAACCGTTCTATTTGGAAGTTGCAATCCAAGAACTTCACCAGCGACTAGTAGTTTAGGTTTTGTTGGCAACTCAAATTTTTTTAGTCTCAGATTGTTCTCAAGTGGTTCATGTCAACAATCTTTTACTGTTTCTTACCTCATAAACGTTCTTGGGTTCTCTTCAGAAGCCGCTTTATCAGTTTCCTTGCGTGTTAAGTTCACGACTCCTGAGAAACCAGACAAAGTCATAAACTTGTTAAAGAAATATGGTTTCTCTCAGACCCAAATCTCAAGCCTTCTCAGAGCTAGCCCTCTCCTCCTTGTATTGGATGCGGAGAAAATCATTTGCCCAAGTTGGAATTTTTTGATGCCAAAGGTGCTTCATGGCCTCAATTTTCCAAAAGTTTATCTTTATTCCCTACTATTTTGCTAAGGAGCTTAGATAAACAGATTGCGCCATCATACGAGTTCCTTAGAAATTTTCTGCAGTCTGATGAGAAGGCCATTGCAGCTGTCGTAAAGTATCCGGATATACTCAAGCAAAATATTGAGAAATGTTTGGGTTGTAACATTGATATTCTGCTAGAACATGGAGTTCCTAACTCCAGAATAGCTTATCTGATTTTGAAAGAGCCTTATATTTTCTCATTAAATTCATATGGTATCAGAAAGATTGTTGAGGAAGTCGTGGAAATGGGGTTCAATGCAAAGAGGGTAAATTTTGTGGAAGCAGTTCGTACACTTTCTGGTTTGAGAAAATCAACGTGGGAAAGTAAGGTTAATGCTTATAAGAAGTGGGGTTGGTCTGACGAGGAGGTTCTGAAAGCCTTTCAAAGGAATACTAGCTGCATGCGTTTATCTAAAGATAGGATTATGGCGGCTATGGATTTCTTCACCAACGTAATGGGTTTGTGTCCTGGCTTTATCGCTAAGCGGCCGGTACTTCTTTCACTGAGCTTGAAGAAGAGAGTAGTCCCAAGGTTTTCCGTCTTTCAAGCTCTACTCTCAAAAGGTTTGGTGAAAAAGGAGATTTGCCCATGTACATTATTGGAAACTTCAGAAAAGAAGTTTTTGCAGAAGTTTGTGACACCCTATACGGAGGAAGCCCCGGAGCTCTTGAAGTTGTACAAGGAAAAAATTGGTCTTTCAAATGGACAAGAGGTTGATGAGAAAGGATGCGAAGAAGCATCATGACCTGCCTAGCAGTTCATGTGAAAATTAAGGTTTTGTAACTTTTTTTTTTTAATTATTATTATCTAATTGAAAACTTTCAGCTTTGTACTTATTGCGTTGAGCAGCTCCCTCATAGCTAATGTGCAAATCAAGTGATTTGACAGTTGCAATGAATTTTTAGTTTATATCTACTTTAAATAGTCTCGACTCGTGATTAGTTTGCGAGTTCAAAATGATGCAAGTTTATATTATCTTGGACTATAGATTGGATTGCAAGTTGAGATTGATGCAATTTTGTTTGTTTAGAGAAGCTGGACATTGTGAGTGTTTGGAATGATAGTTAGAACTATAGACATTGTAACATGTGAGAGCTTTATACTGTAACAATTTTTTTTGTTTTTATTGTAGCATATGAGAGCTTTACTCTGTTCCTAACTGAAAAGTTGGTTAGAACCAACTTTTGAAGTAAAACCGTTCTAGCAGGTTGTATCTATTACTGTATGGTCTTGGTCTTTTTAGAATACAACATTGGTGTTGAATGCACACTCACTGAAAACCCTCTAAGTTGAGAAGTGAAAAGAGTCTCAAGTAAAAAAATACTCTTGAGTGAGACAAAGTTGAATGTTGTTATCCCCTTTATTGAATATTGGCTATACTTCTGGTGTTGTTGAACATCACTTTTCGATAAATCTCCCTGTATTTATTGAATCTTTGGTTTTAGAGTATGAAAAAGAATAGTTATTTGCATCTTGCTCTTGGCTTGCGGTTCATATGAGCATTCTAATCTCTGAAGAGAAGGGGGATAAATTGTTGCTCCGGCTTGCAAAATGACTTGCTCAAGCTTTGTTAAAAATAGAACCCAGATCCCCTGTCTATATTCTGTGTCATTTTCTCTGTCCAGCCAATAAAGAATTGACATATTGTGAACATTATTTAGCAATTTAGTGGAACATTATTTAGCAATTTAGTGGGATCCTCTTCGATTGCATGTCAGATTCCGTTTACTCAATGACCCCCCGGTCCTCTTCTAATTGAAGAAATTTTTGTCTTTGTTGAGAACTCTGACCCAAAACAGATGAAAAACAGTTTAATTTTCGCGAGAAAGCGATTCAAGTACTTAAACTAATGTGCAAAGTCAAGAAATGTTTAGTCCTAGGTAAATCCTTTGTAAACTTGCTGCAAGATTAATGGTGCCTCCCTTACAACACGAACGGGAGAGCCAAAAAAGAAAAAGAAAAAAAAAAAAAAACCGAGAGAAATAGAAAAGGTGGGTCAGTGCAACAGAAGAGAAGGGTTTTTAATGCCCAAAAAAAAAAAAAGAGTTGATGATAGAGGAGGTTGGTTATTCTCTGCAAAAAAAAAAGAAAGAGAGAGGGTAGAAGAGAGAGCTGGTGAAGACTGAAAAAGAAATATTGGTCTGATGTTTAAGCAAGAGAGAGAATGCGTAGAGGGAAAAAAAAATGGAGTTGAGAAAATTTGGGGGAAGTGTAAAGTAACAGACCGCTTTGTAAAAATCAGTGACTGATTTGTGAAGTAATATGAGAAATCTTTAGCATTGGCAGTACCATGATTGAGATCCTTTAGCTAATGTTTATGGCCAACAAAATAAATAAATAAATAGTCCTTTTGTTGATGTTTGGTTATTCACTTTTGTCTGTCCAACTCTTTGAATTCTTCACCCATATCAAAAGAACGACATATTCGTTTCTTACCAAATCAAGGGACATACACCACACAATCCATCCTTGTCGTTTATTATTGGTGCCCCTTTAATAAACGACAAGTCCTTCAGTTGTTCAATGATGCAAACAGTAAAAGTACTTGTCGTTTGTTTCTTTAGAAAAGAACGACCAATTGTTGTTTTTATTGCTCACAAAACACGACAAACAAAACATCCTTGTCGTCAATTTAATGTCAAAAGCAAAAATTCAATGTCGTTCGACACGTCAAAAGTGGAAATGAAATAAACGACACGTCATTTGGTAGTTTAAGAATGCAAACAGTAAAAGCGACTCGTCGTTTATTTTCTCTAGAATGAACAACGAATTGTCGCTAATTTTCATTCATTGTCCCCCTTTCCTAAGATCCCAAAACGACATGTCACATCTATCCACGTTTAGGGGTTTAAAGATCAAATCGAAGCAACAAAAATGGCGATGAGTTTCAGCAACAGAAAGAAGATTACTTTCAAATTCCTTTCTTACTTTCCGGAGCATATCTGAAGATTCATATTCTTAATTGTGTTGTCTCGTACAACTCTCAGTTCTTTTTGACTCTGAATTTAGGGTTTTACTTGGAGTTATTTGGATTTTCTCTCCGAAGATTGAGATCTGTTGAGCGACGGAGACAAATTGGCTCTCAACAATTTGTAAGTCATTTTTATACTTCTCGAATTTCAAAACCCATGTCTAATTTTATCTGCAAAACCATTCTTTTTCGCTGCCGTAGTGTGAGGATTTCACTACCAACGAGTAATTTAGGTTTTATTGGAAACCCAAATGTTTTTTTCAGTCTCAGATTGTTCTCAAGTGGTTCAAATCAACAATCTTTTACTGTCTCTTATCTCATAAACAAACTTGGGTTCTCTCCAGAAGCCGCTTTATCAGTTTCCAAGCATGTTAATTTCGAGAGTTCTGAGAAACCAGACAAAGTCATAAACTTGTTTAAGAAATATGGTTTCTCTCAGACGCAAATCTCAATCCTTCTCAGGCGAAATCCATGCCTCCTTGTATTCGATGCAGAGAAATGTATTTCACTCAAGTTGGAATTTTTTGATGTGAAAGGTGTTTCATGGCCTCAATTTGCCAAAAAACTATCTCAATTCCCTACTATTTTGGGAAGGAGCTTAGATAAACAGATTGTGCCATCTTATGAGTTCCTTAGAAATTTTCTGCAGTCTGATGAGAAGGTCCTTGCAACCGTCAATTGCTATCCGGATATACTCAATCGAGATACTGAGAAATGCTTGGGCCGTAACATTAATACTCTGCGAGAACATGGAGTTCCTAACTCCAATATAGCTAAACTGATTCTGAGACAGCCTAGTGCTTTCACAGTAAGTTCAGATCGGTTCCGAAAGATTGTCGAGGAAGTGGTGGAAAAGGGGTGGTTCAACGAAGAGAAGGTACTTTTTGTTGAAGCAGTTCGTGTACTTTGTGGTATGAGCAAATCAACGTGGAAAAGTAAGGTAAGTGCATATAAGAAGTGGGGTTGGTCTGAAGAAGAGGTTTTGAAAGCTTTTCGAATCCATCCATTGTGTATGCTTTTATCTGAACACAAGATTACGGCGGCTATGGATTTCTTCACCAACAAAATGGGTTTGAGTCATGACTTTATTGTTAACCGGCCGCTAATCCTTTCATTGAGCTTGAAGAAGAGAGTAATCCCGAGGTTTTCTGTCTTTCAAGCTTTACTCATAAAAGGTTTGGTGAAGAAGGAGATTAGCACATACACATTATTGGAAACTTCAGAAAAGAAGTTCCTGCAGAATTTTGTCATGCCTTATAAGGAAGCAGCTCCGGAGCTCTTGAAGCTGTATGAGGGAATGGATCTTTCGAATGGACCAGAGGTTGATGAGAAAGTATGCAAAGAGGTATCATGAGTTGCATAACATTTCATGTGAAAATGAAGTCTTGTAACTTTTTTTTTTTTTTATCTATTAAAAACTTTCAGCTTTGTGCTTCTTGAGTTGAGAAGCTCCCTTGTAACTAATGTGCAAAACAATTGATTTTGACTGTTGCAACGAATTTTCAGTTTATACTAACTTCAAACAAACCGAACTCTCCATTGGTTTTACAAGTTGAGAATGATGCAAGTTTATATTATATAATCTTTAAATAGACTGGATTGCAAGTTGAGATTGATGCAATTCTGTTTTATTAGTTAAACTGTCCTTCTATTTCTGTATTCTGTGTCTTTGTAGAGTACAACATGGCTGCTGAAGGCGCATTGACTGAAAGCTAGAAGTTAAAAGCGTCACAAGTCTAAAATTCTCTAGTCAAAAAGTCCTATTTTGTATCCATTTATAAAATACTGGCTTTACTTTCGGTGTTTTTCCACGTTATCTATCCATAAATCTCCTTGTGTTTATTCAATCTCCGCTTAAAGTATTAAAGAAAATTCAGTCTTTATTTCTCCTTGCTCTTGGCCAGTTCATGCGAGGATGAGAAATAAATAATAAAGAAGATGTTTTGCTCAAGCTTTTAAAAAGACTTGATCAAGCTGTGTCGAAAAATGATAGACTTGTGTACATTTTGACCTTCTATAGCAACAAAATGGGAGCCATTTGCTTTATTAAAGCGTGTGAAATTTTGGTGGAAAAAAGTTCTCGTAGTTTATGATCTCAACTTTTTCTTTTTTCTTTTTTCTTCTTGCCTTATTTTGGATTGAGCTCTCAATGGACATGTAACTACTGCTTGTTACTATTCTAGTTAAAATCAAACTAACCTAAACCAAAACCAAAACCTAAGCCTATACTAAGAAATAAACCTATGGAAAGCCAAAAATCCTATACCATATGGTGGCTCAACCAAAAAGACTCATAAAGCTATTATGATCATGACTCCTTAGGGGGAGTTATCCAGACGACAATGGGACTCCTGACATGGTGCTTTTCGTTACTCCAAACAAACCCACCAAAGGGGTATCCTTCAAAACCATATCCCTTATCCTTAAGAGTAACTCTGAAGCTCCTCTCTTCACCAACGCGCTCAAACTTCAATCTCTCGGGCTCAATAGACACTGAAACTCCGACCGGTTCATGAACTCTTACAACATGGGTTCCTGGGGTTCGATGTTCTTCACTGTTCAGGTTACAGTCACAGAGCCATTGAAATTCGGAACCGTTATGGAAGGATAGTTGAAGTCCAAAATGGCGACGTTCTTGGAAGGAAACTTACAAGGCTCGTCGTTCAAGGCTTTGATAAGGGTCTGGTTGTAGCCGAGAGAGTAGAAGAAGGTGAGGTAGTCGTTGATGCTCAAGTCGTAGACAAGACTGGGGTCCATGGCTTGGTTTGGTCGGATATGGCCATGGCCATAGTCAAATGGCGTTGCTTTTCGACAGTAGGTTGTGTCAGTTGCATTGCCTGTGTTATCTCTCGTTCTTGCTGTTCAAGCAAGGAAAAAAAAATGTTATTTTTTACAAAGAAAATTGCTAGAAAATTAAGAAGATTGTCATATTAATGATACCAGTGGTGACAATAGCAGAGTGAATAGCAGCAGGGGACCAGTAGCGGTGGATGGTCCTCAGGAGGCCAGCAACTCCGGCAACGTGAGGGCACAACATGGACGTGCCGGATAAGACGTTGAAAGAGGCCCTGCGGGGGTCGCTGTCCTAGCCATTTATGCCAATATCTTCGGCATATGCAGCAAAGATGTTGACTCCAGGAGCAGTGATATCAGGCTGGAGAAGTTTTAGTCAAAATTATAAGCCCCACAAGTTTAACAGGGTGTTTCGGTTGGAATTAAAAATATTAGTTTAAAAACTGTAACATGTAATAGTTTTACACTGTAACAACTTTTAACTAATTAAATTACTATAAAGATCCCGGGTGTAATTGTGTTGGGACCAACAGAAGAGAAATCTGCCATTACTGGAGCAGGCTTATTGTCTATGACTACAGCTAGGGGCGAAAGAATGGCCTGTGGATTTCTGTGTGATATAACAAAGAAAAATTAATGGTTAAACAAATTGTACGACTATCTTCAATATAAAAGTCAACATCAACTATATTTGGCACAAAAAATAAAAATGGATATATTGAATATATTATCGTAATGATTAAAAAAAATGTTATGACATGAATCAATATAAATCATATGTCAAAATTTGACATTTGTATAGTGTACATTAAATTTAATGTAAAAAAATTGTATAATCAAGTATTTTTGTAGAGGTGTCAATTTAGACCAGGCCAAATGAGTCAGCTCATGACCTGTCTCTTTTGGCCCAGACCAAAGATTTATGCCCAAACTAGATTGGGTCGGGTTGGACTGTCTCAGTTGGATAATTTTCTTAATTTTTATAACATTTCCTTCTAAAATTATGGCACTCGGTTCCTGGGCTCATACGAGCTTCTGGAGGGGTTGGGCATCTTTTTTCATCAACCAGGACGACGGACAAGCCTAATTGACACCTTTATATTGGAGATGCTTTAACATCTAAATTATAAAAGAGAGAGAGAGAAAAAAGGTGTTAGAAGTGAAAGAGGGAGGGAAATAGTAGAAATATAGACATACTGTGCAGAAGCAATGTATGCAAGTACAGACAAAGAGTCGTCGAAACAGAGATGTGTTGTTGGCAGGTGATGTGGTTCGGGAGTTATGCAATGGTTTCCCAAGAAAATGCTGTTGCAGACTATCAACCCACGGCTCCTGCTAGAGCAGCATTTTGGCCCATCTCATATTTTGAAAGGTCGGCGGTCCACTCACAAGCCACGTTCCTCCCCTTCACCTTGGCAGGATCCAGTGCACCTGACATGCACGTCATTCTACATAGCCAACATGAACATGTATGAGTTCAGGTTCGGAGAGACGTCAGAATCAATTGGTTGGAACAAGCAGGCGTTAATTATTAACATATAAATGGTGAAATTATGATTTTCTTAAAATACCAAAAGGAATTTTAAAAAAATAGAAATGATGAAGTAAGATTGATTAATCCTTATGCGTCGGCGGAAGAGGCATTAGCAGGCCTAGCTTGTGCACCAGTGATTAGAGGGTAGAATTACTGTTCTTTTAGTGGGTCAAAAAGACTTAATTCCTAGAAATTATTAAAAAAGAAGTAAATATATGTATGTGAGTAAATATTGTGCACCAATCAATATGGGACTTGCTAAAGCGAACAATATATGCCTAGAATATATGTACGCATATATAAGAATCTCATTCAAATATAGGGATAATGAATCTCTATATTTCATTCTCAAAAAAAAAAGAAAAATCTCTATCGTTTCAAAACTCAAAAGAGTGACAATCCAAACGGAAATATCCTAAAGAGACTTTTTGTTTTTATTTATAGGATTACATGGTGGATCTTCGAATTCAATAATAATAATAATAATAATAATAATAATAATAATGGTCATCTTGGAGAAGATAACAACCAAAAATCACCTTTTGATCCTCATTTATTTGGATTAACTAATTTAAATTTTAAAATTCTATATAGTGCCCAGTTTTGCTTTCTCAAGTTTTTTAATATTCATAGAATCTGATGTTTTAAAAATAAGTTTTTAATCTTTTCAAATTTGCATGATCTCATAAACTCCTTATTACGAAGTGCATAAAAATCAGGCGCCTCCTTGCGTTGTCTCTAAATTAAACTGCAGGTGAGCAAAACAAAAGAGGTAATCCCTTAGTTCTTTTTTGGCAAACGTCGGAATATATATATATATATATGTGTGTGTGTGTGTGTGTGTGTGTGTGTATTTCAAAAAATATTACCTCAGATATTTTATTTGGCACGAATAAAAAACATAAATAGCAATCCTCAAAATATATATATATATATATATATATATATATATTAGAGAATTAATCACAAAAGATTTTCATGATATTAGAGAATAAATCACAAAAGATTTTTCTGTATTTTTCATATTTTTGTAATTAGTTGAAATCCCTAATTGCAGGATAGTAATTAGTTGTAATCTCCTAATTTTAGGATAGATCCCTAACTTTGTGCCTTTGTATAACTTACCATAATGCTTAATTATCTGTATATATATATATTACCCAAATCAATAAGAAATACTAAGCCATTATTTCCTCAATCTCCTTTCTCTAACATGGTATCTAGAGCATAATCATCTTGGGCCTCAATTTTTTTTTCGGCAAAGCCAAAAAAAAAAAAAAAACCTAGAAATTCTTCATTCTTTCTCGAACCTTAATGGCTTCTGATTCATCATCTTCCACAACCAATGACTCTGTCATCATTCACAACACCCGAGACCTACAGAATCCTCTCCTCACCATCAATCTCTCCAACATAACCAAATTATCTTACATGGAGCCTGCAAATACAATCACTCCTTGAAGGCTATGATCTCCATCACTTTCTTCATGGCATTTCTCCACCACCTCCACCGACAATCACCACCAATAATGTCCCCTCTCCAAATCCGGCCTATCTCACCTGGAAAAGACAAGATCACTTAATCTTCAGTGCTCTTTTAGGTGCAATCTCTGTCCCTCTACAACCACTTATTGCCCGTACCACCACTGCTCATGAAACTTGGCAAACCTTGGCTCACACGTATGCCAAACCGTCTCGTGGCCACATTAAGCAATTGAAAGAGCAACTAAAGCGTTGCATCAAGGGTACCAAATCCATCAATGAATATATGCAGACCATAAAAACTCGTGCAGATGAACTTGCTCTTCTTGGAAAACCGGTTGATGATGAAGATCTTATAGACCGGGTTCTTGAAGGACTCGATGATATGTACAAATCCATCATTGATGCTGTCAATGCACGTGACACGCCAATTTCTTTTGCTGAACTACATGAAAAACTTCTCAACAAAGAAGCCTCTATTCAGTCACATTACTCATCCCACTTGTCTCTACCGGTAACAGCAAATCCAACTGCATCCCGCACTCACCCAAATTGGCGACCACAGAACACCAACCAACAAACAAATGGTTCTCACATCACACCTTCTCCCAATGATCAATGACAACCCAAACCCTATTTAGGTCGTTGTCAAGCATGTGGTGTCCAAGGACATACTGCCAAACGCTGTCCTATGTTTCGGCTTATCGCGCATCAACAAACATCAGCTCTTCATCCACAAGGCAATCAAGGACACCGATCACCCACACCCTGGCAACCACGAGCCAATCATGCTACTCTTGCTTCCACCGACTCTACCTCTTGGCTGCTTGACAGTGGAGCATCGCACCATGTTACCTCTGACTTGAGTAATCTCTCGCTGCATAGCCCATATCACGGTTCTGAAGATGTCATGATCGGCGATGGCACGGGTCTACAAATAACCCATACCAGTTCCACAACGTTATCCACTTCCTCTAAACCATTTAGTTTAACCAATGTCCTTTGTGTGCCTTCTATGCAAAAGAATTTAATATCCATTTACCAGTTTTGTACCACTAATAATGTCTCTGTTGAATTCTCACCCTCTACTTTTTCCGTGAAGGATCTAAGCATGGGGGCAACTCTCTTGACGGGACATTCTAAAGATGGCGTATATGAGTGGCCGGCATCATCTACTTCCTCACCTCCATTACTTGCATTTTCTAGTGTCAAGACCACTTCGTCCGAGTGGCATTCAAGATTAGGTCATCCCTCCTTTCCTATTATGAAGTCCATTATTTCTAAATTTTCCTTGCCACTGTCTAGTGCGTTGTCTTCTCAAAATTGTAATGCTTGTGCTTGTAATAAAAGTCATAAATTTCCTTTTTCCAATTCTACACTAACATCTTCTCATCCCCTTCAAATTCTCTTCTCCGATGTATGGACATCCCCGGTTTCTTCTGTTGATGGTTTTCAATACTATGTTATTTTTGTTGATCATTTTACACGCTATACCTGGTATTATCTGCTCAAACGCAAATCTCATGTGTACGATGTCTTTGTACGGTTCAAAGCATTAGTAGAAAACCAATTCAATCATCGCATTGCTACTCTTTATTCGGATAATGGTGGTGAATATCAAGCTCTCAAAAATTACCTCTCCACAAATGGTATCTCTCATCTCACTACACCACCCCATACACCGGAGCACAATGGTCTTTCTGAACGACGTCATAGACACATTGTTGAAACTGGTCTTTCCCTTCTAATCATGCATCCATGCCTCTCACATATTGGACCTATGCCTTTGCCACATCAGTTTATCTTATAAATCGCATGCCTACTCCAACTCTTTCTTTCTCGTCTCCATTTGAATCACTTTTCCAATCCCCACCCAACTACACAAAACTTCGTGTGTTTGGCTGTTTATGTTATCCTTGGCTTCGTCCCTACTCCAACCATAAAGTTGACTCTCGCTCCACTTTGTGTGTCTTTCTTGGTTACTTGTCCACCCAAAGTGCGTACATCTGTCTTGATACATCTACCTCTAAACTTTATGTTTCTCGTCATGTCAAGTTTCTTGAAAACTTCTTTCCTTTTGCCACCCAACAGTCTCATCTTCCTCGTCCAACACCAGAACTTATATCTAAATGGCTTCCACCAGTTTCCATTCTACCACAAAAGCCTTGCCCACTCATTTCGACATCATCCCAGGAGCCCCTGTGCCAAGATCAGCAAGA
>CAMOHE010042788.1:3991-43084 GCA_946598075.1 Artocarpus hirsutus | reverse complement strand
CTGCCTCTTCACGACCTGGTTACTCTTGACGCCGACGGAGATCGACCGATTAGGCGAGATCGGACGGTCGAGGGAGAACCGCACGGAAGACGCGGACGGCGACGAGCCACCGCGGACGTTGACGCGCGTGGGGGAGGCGGAACGGTGGAAGAAGGTGGTCGCAGAACGGGAGGAGAAGCTGGAACTGGAGGAAGCGAACGCCGAGGAAGACGAAGAAGGCGACGAGGTGTAGCGAGAGCCGTAGAATCTTCCCGACGGCGAGAGCGACCGGAATCCAGGTCCGCTAGATTTTCTAGAAGTCACCGCCATTTTTGGTTCTTCTTTCCAGTGGAGAGAGAAAGTTTACGTGAGGAGAGAGGGTAGACAGAATTTTTTTTTTTTTGCCCTTTTCCCAAAAAGCTGGATTTGGCTGCCTAATCCGGCAAACCTAGCTTTACTCGAGCCCTGTATTTATAGTATTTTCAGGAGGAGACGGGTTGGAGAGAAACTGGCATTTTTGGTTTTCTCGCGATATTTTCGTGAGAGAGAAACGTGTACGGGATATTTCTTCCTATTATTATTTGCAGCCATACCCTTACCTTTTCGTTTATTTTGAGCTTCGCTTGTCTCACTCTTATCAAATATATATTATGATTATTGCATATTCTCGTGACTTTTTTTTTTTAACTTCCAATTTATTTTATTTTCCTTTTCTATTATGTATATAGCCATTATTGGTCATCTCAAAAAATATATATATATATTTTAAATATATTTTGTTTGCCCTTTCAGACCTCTTCTGTTATACAAAAAAAGGTTTTCTCTTCCTTTTTTTGTTACACCAAGGCTAGAAAAACAACTGAGCAATCATCATGGGCCTTTTTTTAGTAAAGAAAGATTAATCAAAATTAAGAAAAGCGGGGGTGTAAATTTTTTTTACCAATTTTAACCACAATCATAAATAAAAACATCGATTATTCCTCCGTTTCAAAAGGAAAATTGAGTAGGCAATAAATCAACGCCAATTTCTACTTTGTTATTATTGCCCATAGATTACATGGCATAGAATTGATGAAGATTATTTACAGTCTTTCTTCATACATACATCACACCAAATGATTTTTTTTCCCTTTTCTTAGGGTGATTTTTTTCCTTAAAAATAAGAGACCGTTTGGTAAATAAATTTAAATTGTGTTGATTTATAAAGTGTTTGATAGAAAATAATCCAGATTACTTTTACAGTTATAAATAGTGTAAAGCCCCCACATGCTAAAATAACAATAAAAAAATCGCTATAGTATAAAGCTCCTATATGTTACAATAAAAACAGTTCTAACCACCTTGCCAAATATCCTATTAGATTATTGTGATTTAAGTTGTGAGATTTAAATTAGTGATGTGAATTGCTATTTGTTATTCGTATTGATGTGTGTGGATGTGAATTTAGAGTGTTAATCTGAACATGAATAAAATTGAAATTTGTATTTGGATATATAATGGAAATTTTTTTTTTATTTATTAACAAATCTAACAAAATCTTAATATTTATGATCTTAAAAAGAATATGCAATATAGATCGTGATTTATTACTCTCTTCATTAGAAACACAATTAAAGAAGAATCGTCTTAATCAAATATTAAATGAAAAAGTTTGATTTTTTTTTCTTCAAATATAGAAGAGAAAATTTTAGCTTTTATTGTAGCAAATATATTCGAATCCAAAAAATTTAAGGGGGATATAAGTCTAAAAATTTGAATGTAAAAGATTCATTTGATTTAAATATTAAAAAAACAAACATATGTCCTAATAATCTTCAAGATTTAAATTAAAAAATTGGCCAAACATATAAAACAAACAGCCACAAGCTAAACAAACGCGCATGACCAAAGAGAAGTTTAGCACAAATACAATGGATGTCCCTAATTGGCTAGACGCGCATTACTTAAAGCACAAAAACACAATAATGGCATACCGAAAACTGCATTTCGGAATTGAAGGAGGACATAATTGCAAATCCAAAAAATAAAAAATAAAAAGACTAGGCTTTTAAAAAGGCTAAACCTAACCATAGGTTGGGTTAGTTAAACCGAGGGTTAAGATATTCGGTTTGGAGAGAATCCAACGGTATTTGAGAAAGCTATGTGCTGCGTCAGTCTGCCTACTATTATGCCTGGACGATAAATAAATTATATAGTATTATTAGTAAAAAAAATATATCTAGTTGGAGCTTTTTTATGTTTTTTTAATCTGATAGGTTTCTAGGAAAACTGAAATGACTGCCACGTACCTGTCTACATTATCACAGCCTTGACACGCCCCTCGCTTTAGATTCCACGTGGTCCCCTGTTCGGAATTCACTGTGGGCTTTGGCCCCCAGTTTTTCCTAAAGATTTCTTTTCTTTTTCATTTCTTTTCTCTCTCTCTCTCTCTCTCTCTCTTTTTTAGGGAAGCATTTGTCATGGATTTAAAACGAGCACATTCTACAACAAGTCAATAATATTTAAAAGTAGTTTTAACTAAGTTCCCACCACTCTTTCAAACACTAAATTAGAGTCTATTTAATAAATAGATTTAAATTAATAATTTTATTTAAATTATATAATTTAAATTAAAATTTAAATTAATGATTTAAATTATTATCTGAATTGAAATTTGGATCTATATTTAAGTTTTAATTTGAGTATGAAATAAAATTGAAATTTATGTTTGCAAAGGTAGTGAAAATAGTTTTTGATTTATTAACAAATCTAATAAAATTCTAATGTTAATGATTTTAAAAAATATGCAATATGGATCTCAATTTATTGGTCTCTTCACTAGGAACAAAAAAAAAAAAAAAAGAATTATATCAATTGGATATTAAGTAAAAAAGTTATGATTTTTTTCCTTAAATATATGAGAGAGAATTTCAGTAGCAAAGATGTATCAAGCATTTAGGAGGAGTCAAAACTCTAGATACAACAATAATTTTTTAAGGAATAATTTTAAAAATTCACTTTCAATTACGACTATGTAATAAAACGGTTTTTAATTTTCAAAATATAACATTTGTTTTTTTCAAGTTATGAAATAGTAACAAAAAAACTCGTTTATATTATAATTTTTAACTGGAACAACACGTGTTATATAAAAAAATGAGAGTTTATTGAATCTAAGAAGTGAGTTGAAACTGAAAGTTAAAACAAAAAGTACTGTAGCATACAAAAACTTTAAACTATAGCATTTTTTACTTCATATTAATTTAAGTTGGAACTGAATTTGTTAAACACCCTATTAGTATCAAATTACTTTAATGGCTTATTTTCATGAAGTTCCATAAAAATAAAAGAAGTACCATGAATTTGAGAATTTTTAAGGTTTTCAATTAATTTTTTAAAATCATTAAAATCTATGAATTAAATCAATTTTAACTTTAGATTAACTTTAAACATAATATAGTTAGTAAAATTAATTTTTTATATATTGCATATCAATTATGTGTCAAATTTAATCAAAAAAAGCTTAACATAAGGAGTTTTTCGTTACTGTTTTACAAATCAAAAGACGAATGTGACATTGTGAAATGGAGAACACATTGTTACAAGGACATCAACCATAAATTTTTGTAATGATTCTTATTCATATATTCTCTTGTATAATTGAACTCCATATGTCCTATTAGGTTTATACTATATGGTCGCGATTAACTATCTTATCCCATATTATAATAAGAAGTCTTGCTTTGTTTCCTTTTCCTTTTTCTTTTTCTTTTTTCTTTTATTTTTCCTTTTTCTTTTTTCCTTTTCCAATCATCAGGGAGGATCGTTGTTCACTCTAGTGTAACAGTAAAACTTGTTTACTACAATTTGTATAGGAATGAATCATTTTTCTTTTTGTTTTTTTTTAAAGAGAAAATCTGAATTAATAGAAAATAATCAACATTTTCATACTATAAGTGGAGGGATTTCCTTTAGGGCTTCAAGCAAACATTTTCATCTATCATAGAGCTATATTTAGCTAGGTCATGTATTGCCTTATTGGCATATAAATGCTTAAAAGTAATGCTTTAGAAAAGATGAAAAAGAAAAAAATAATGTTTGAATAGAGTGAACCACATTCAGAGAGATCTTAATGCTGAGATTTT
The DNA here is from genome assembly GCA_946598075.1 of Artocarpus hirsutus. Classification (NCBI taxonomy): domain Eukaryota; kingdom Viridiplantae; phylum Streptophyta; class Magnoliopsida; order Rosales; family Moraceae; genus Artocarpus; species Artocarpus hirsutus. Next base: position 38,981 of record CAMOHE010042788.1, on the reverse strand, counting down.
GAAGTCTGAACAAGTTTGGATGAATCCAATTCAACAATGACATTATAAAACTCTACATTTTATAGTAAAATCATATTTGAAATTGCCGTTAAGCTATGTCCGCTATTATTATTTCATTTTGTTTTTGTACAAACTATGGTGAACCACTTATAAGAGAGAAGATTTCAATTCATTACATATGATGATATGTATATATGTGTGTGTTGCATACGATTAAGAAGAAGTAGATAATTAAAATTAGCAAATATCAAAGTTGATTTATTTATTTCTTTTTATTAGTTGGAAGAGAATTAATTAGAGTTTGTACTGGTTGTTTTTTCATCTTGACAAGAAACAATTAATAAGTATCAAATATCAAATATTATCCCTAAAGGTACAGTCTCAGCTTCTGTTATATTTTCTTAAGAAGTGTTAAATCATAATTTTGCTTTCGGATTTAAATCCAGATGGAAATTGATGTTCACCTTTTATTGAGTTTTTAAATTAGTACCGTAGCACAAAAATATTTTACCTTAGAGGTTCGGAGATGAGAGGAATATTAAATATATATTATACATAGCAGATCATCTTCCAAATTACTTGGATATATTTATTGTTGATGCTATGCCTTGAATTGCCGGTGATCAACGTCACGTACGGCTGCGCACGGTAGTCGGACGGACGTACGGCTGCGCACGGTAGTCGGACGGCCTTCTCTACTCGTTCTGGCCTTGCAAGGTGGACTTATACAAGAGAGAGACGCCTCGAAGATCAAGGGGGCACTAGTTTGTGCTGGCTAAAAGTTCTCCGATGCTTAATAAGTCAGATACATGTTCGGCCGAGTTTGGGAGCAAAATTAAGTGGGAAAGAGCACGTTATCTCGAGGTGTAGTAAATGTGCTCAATTTATAAGATACCCCTTGAACCGAATGTTAGGTGGATTTGACCCAAGACCCGCGTGTCCCATTAAGATGTGTCAGGTGGTAGGTGACAAGTGTCATGATCCATGCGGAAGATCTGCTCTTCATTTGAGGGTTGAAATGAGGCCATGTGTCGACCTTTAGTGGTGAGTTGTTGTCTAGGTGCAGGCTCTCTCAATCCAACTCGAGCACTTCATTCATCCCGAGGAGTTGGGGCTTTGCGTGGCAGCCGATGAGGGCACATGCTGCAGCTCAGAGAGAAATGTTAGAGTTTTAGATAAGCCTGCAATAGTTGTTTCCCGAACATGACAGCCGAACAACCGCGAGGGGTCCTCCAGAATTACACCGAGCACACCTCCAACATTTTTCAATCAAATTAATTAAATGCATTTGTTTCTTCAGGCAAGACCTAAAAGTCAATCCAAAATTGATTGGTATGTTGTACATTTATATTTCCTTTTTTTTTTTTTTTGAAATTATAACAAATAATTTGTGTTCATTTTTAAACAATTGGTCGAATTACTGATAATTAAAAAAATTCAAATGATCCGATTTCATATTTACTAACTAAGTATGAGACTTTTGCAAAATTTAATCAATAAATATGTTATTTACTCAAGTTACTGATTATCTTAGTCAGTAAAGATAATATTTACTCTGATATATCAATTTAGTCTTATCATTGCATTTGAGATTTATCAAAACCTATTTTTAAGCACCCCAAAAAATCAACAGTTTTTTTAATTCCTCCCTTTAAATGGGTCATTTCCCTAATCATCCTGAATATTGTAACGGAAACCAATTTATTAATTCCATTTTAAACTATAACCTCATTTCAACACCCAATAGAAAATTAACTCCAACAGTTATGGAGGCAATCAAAGCCAACATCAGATCCAACAAAACCATCATAATACATGCACACACCAGATCAACACCCACATTTAGTTTTCTCAATATTATTCTTTAAAAACTCTAATACTCCTTTTTTCCAATAAAAAACGAAATCATTCTTCTTCTTTTTTTAATTTAATTTAGGCAGATTCTTTATGTCGACGGCTTGCATGTGAAGAGCATAATTTTCAGAGATCTGGAATCAAATACTGGGGCCTCAACGCCTGTGATTGTGGCACACATACATTGAAAGGTGGAGGACACTTGGTGCTAATTTGAATTTTTCTTTTTCCATTTTTTGATAATTATTGCACACGATAATCTCTCGCAAACCTTAAAAAAAATATGTTTAGTAACATAGTTAAAATTAAAAGTTGAAATTAATTTATTGTAACATTTAAAAATTTTATACGATAATATGTTTTTATTTTATATTATAATATATAAAAATTTTAGACGGTAACAATTAAAACGACATAATTAGAGCCATATTATCATACACGGTCAAAATCTCTCACAAAATGTGGTCATTTCTTTTGAAACACTAGAAGATTTCCAAAGGTGATGTGTGTGGGCCCAAATGGGTGGCCTTGAAATTGCCATGCCACTCACGCTCTCACGTGTCGACAAAATAGAAGCATCGAATAAAAGTACACACAAAATAAATAATAAATAATCAAACAAACAAATTACATAGTAATCAAGGAAATATATAAGAAAACGTGTGGGCCACACGGCTTTATAGAAAATTATATACTTATTGGTTTCTAATGAGTAGTTACAATCTTTTTATTTTTTTTTTCTTTTTGATTCTTTATACTTCGTAGCGTCTACGTCGGTTGGAAAAAGATGGCAAGAAATAAATTTATATTTTCCTGGATCTTTCTTTTTGATTTGTCTATTAATTATTTTCTTTTCAAAATAGTTTCTTTCTTGGTCGCCAAGAGCCAATGAATAGAAAGACAGCATCGAGAATTCGTTGCCCACATTTCCCATTACTTCTCACTTTCCTATCATTAAAAGAGTGTTTAACGTTAGGTGGTTTATACTATTAATTTAGTTATAAATAGTATAAATTTTTATATGTTATAATAAAAAAATATATATAAAACTCTTACATATTATAGTAAAAACAATTCTAACCAATAGTTTTTACCATTATATTAAATACCTTATTTCCTTATTTGTTAAATAATTATTGGTTTTTATCCACGAAGAAATGGAAAGAAAAATCCCATAAAAATTGGAAAGAAAAAAGTGAAACAACCTCTGTCGGTAAAAAAAACTAGCAATGGTATTTGTCGTTTTTAGAGTAACCGTTGCATTTGCAATTCCATTTATGCTACTGCTACGAGAAAACTTAGAATTATGTAACGTCTTAAAATTAATTAAATATTATGAGTGAGTAAAATGATAGATTAGTGTGCGATAATGAGTATTCTAAACTTAAGTTGACCATTTTGTGGAAAATTTCAAAACTAATGTTGTTTTTGATTGTTTTAATAAATTTTTTGAAATTTCTTAAAATCATTTTTAATTGTTATTTTAAATTTTGAAACAAAATAATTTGACAAATACCAAATAGGTCCCATTTGACATCAGTGTGCTGCTGCACACGGTTTTTGTGCAGCCAATTGTCGTTCTCTCCCTATATTTAACTCTCCCTCTCCCTCTCATTCTTTCACTCTCCCTCTTTGTCTCTCTTCTCTCTCTCAAATTTTTCTTCAAAAATCACGCCCAAGCTTCGATATTCAATAGATTGGAAGCTCACGAACTCAATTGGACGACCAAAAACGTGATTCAAAGCTCGAATTTAAGGTTAGTTTCTAAATCTCAAAACTTTTTCAATTTTTTAAATTTTTTGGTATTTTAAAATCTAAGCTTTTCTAAGCTTAGAAAAACATCAATCTAGGTTAGAGGAACTTAGAATAACTAGAATCTAAGCTTTGTTTGATGAAAAACGGATTTGAATCAAGATTTTTTATTTTTCTCTAATTTTTCTCATTTTTGAATTTTTCTAAAAATTTTGTTTAAATCTCGTTTTAATGTATTAAAAAGTAATCTACTATGTTTTCGTATCAACTATAATCATTATTCATGCATGGGATGTGAGAAAACAGGTTGAAATTGAATATTTGGGCTCGGGAGGCTGAGAACCCATGGTTGAAAAATTTTAGAATTTTTCCAGATCAGCAGGCCGAAGTTCATATTCGATAGGCCAGATTCGTGAGTTTGGCAGGTCGGATTCATATGACAAACAGGCCGAACCTGAAAAAGTTTGGCTGATCGGACTTGGCTTTCCGACAGGCCGACCGGGTATAGTGAGATTTTGTTATTTTTCACCTGTTTTCGTCGTTTTGAACCCTTATTTAGATTTTAACGATATCATACGATTTTATAAACTTAAATGGCACACTAGGACACCATGAGACACTTTAATGCCATAGAATATCTTAAGCTAGATACTGATAGACTTAGTTATTATACATTTAAGGTTATTCGCGGTTCCACGGAGCTGACAACGAGTATTGAGGTAGGACTTCTACCCTCTTCTTGGTATCCTAGTTTTAAAATGATTTTGGCCTAAAAATGATTTTTATTAAAAATATTTTCAATGATTATTTGAAAAGGGATTTCGTTGACTGTTTCTGTAAACAGTAGACTAATGAGATTTTCATAATAAACCTCATAATGAATGTAAATGAGAATACTTGATAAAAAGAGATTTTAATAATTATAGAAATATATATATGTATATATATATATTAGGGCATGATGCCATATCAGAGATCGAGTCGTGTAGTGCGCGACCTTAGGGACAGGTCCTAAAATTCAACTAGGTCACTTCTGTGGTGAATATTATGGTTTGCCTGGAAAAGACAAAAGGTATTTTTTGGACGAATTGTTTTTATTAAAAACCTATTTAAATGAATTTATTTATTTATTAACTTTATTTCCTAAGGTGAAGTTTTATTTAAATTATTTATCTGTTTTAAGATATAGTGCTATTGAGCCTTTCACTCACCTTTTATTTGTTTTAAAATTCTTTCCCCCTCTAAGTGGATATCAGCCTAGAATAGGAGAAGGGTCTGCAGATAGGACTTCCAAACAATAGGAGAACCCAATAGGTTATTTAAATTATATAATCAAAGCAAGTATAACTTTAACTTTCTTTTTCTTCATTTTGGGTTGTGATTGTAATTTAATATTGTCAGTACTATGTGTGTGCACAAATATGGGTCAATGGGACTCATTTTCGTCTCACCTTATTTCTTTATATTTATATCCTTAATGTTTATTTTGTTTTTCTTATTTGTTTAATTATTATAATTACTCGCTTTAAAAAGGTTTTTAAAATTATCACATCTTCTTAAATAATTTATTAATTCTTAAACTCATGTTTTAACTAAATTTCTACTTAATTAACTTAATTAAATTATCACATCACCTCCCGTACTTCGGGGCGTGACAAATTACCATGAAGGATATCCTTTTTTTTGGTAGGCAAAGAAAAAAAATGTTTTTAAGCCAGTGAAGCAATTTGATTACCCCTCGTTAAATTTTAAAATCGATGATTTAGAAAATAATTTCAAGTATTTTGTCAATTTTAAAAATATTTAAATGATAAAATATTAAAAATGAATTGTTAGTTTCTAATAGGTGAGCCAGATAAACTCATTCGTAATTTTGTCAATTAAAAAAGAAAATCACATGCAGCATCATCTAATACAAAAAATTCCATACGTCAGTTGAAATTCTTAATTTTTACGGAATCTTAGTTAGAAAATCAAATAAAAGAAAGTATCCGAGCTTCAGGATTTTTTGTGGTGAGTGTTCGTTTTTAGTAATTGTTGTAAGGTAACTTTACTTGGATTACAGTTCAACACATTAAAAATTTTATTGGTGAATTGTACATGAATTAACATTACCTAATTGATTTTTTTAAAGATAGGTCATCAAAAAAATGTTTTTCGTTTATTATTGTTCTGAATTCCAACCTTTTCCTAGGAAGTTATTTTAAATCGAGTATCCCATATTTATTTTCAAGACAATTTTTTTTTTCATTAGTTGCAAGATTAAAATTGTTTTTTATGGGTTATTTGATAAACCGATTTGAATTGAAAAAGTTTAGTTTCAAAACTGTAGCATGTAAGAGTTTTACACTATAACAACTTTTTGCTTTATACTGTAGCGTATGAGACTTTATAATGTTAATATTAGTTTGAACCTTCGAACCCGTTTGCTAAATGGAGGATTAGTTAAAATACTAGTTTCTTATATTTCTAAATAGTTTCATCACCATAATTAAGTAACTTTTAACACAATCCACCAAAAACCATCCTTGGTTGGGATGTAATATCTTATGATGATATTTTTTGGTCCCCCAACGTCCATTTCTTGTACAAACCTTGATGTGATTTTGATTTATATGCAAGCGAAAATGGACAAGGGTGTGCCTCTTATTATTCATTGATTTTGGCAATTTTTTAACCTTTATAATGATAATTCACGAATTTTTTAAATCATTTTCCTATGTTTTCTTCCAATTGTGGTTATCTCTTCCCTTACCAAACATTGCCTACCAGCTTAAATGATAAGTTATCTAGTTTAAATTTTTATAGAGTGTTTGATATAATAGTGGGAACCATTGGTTAAAACTGTTTTTACTGTAGCGTATGAGAGCTTTATATTGTAATAACTTTTTTCCTTTTACTGTAGCATATGGGATTTTTACACTGTTTATAACTGAAATAATAACCTGAACTGTTCTATGCTAAACATCTTATTAGTCTTTTTTCTTTTATAAAAAATTTGTAAACTCAAAAAAAAAAAAAAAAGTAAAAAAAAAGAGGTTTAGAACGCCGAAATAAACCTCCCATCACTACTCAATTTATTAAAAGAAAAATAGTGGAATTGAGATTGGCCCTATTACTGCAAAACATATTTACACCTTGCATGTTGGTGGTAAGTCAATTATTGGTCTGTCAATTATCAAATATCTAGGCTCTTTCAAAATCATAAAAACCCAAATATTGTTTGTGCTGGCGCCAAAGAAAGAACTTGTTGCTTACAAAACATAATTGTAATGATTTTGTTTCTAAAGCCATAATAAAATAACTTGCTCTTGATAAGAGTTCCTCCACTACAACTGTTTTTTTGTCCATATACACCTTTTTCTACATTATAATAACTTGACTTGCAATGTAATTTACTTTCACAACTAATTTTTCATATTTGATCCGAAATAATGAAATTATTGAGACAAGTAAGCATTATTATAAAATTGAACTGAAGGAATTATGTATTAAAGAAACAAAAATTCTAACTAAATAACAATAATTCGTTGATATCTTATCGGATCTACGTACATACATACATATGTATATGTGTGTATATATATATATATATATATATATTTGTTGGCAATATCGGGACTTAATTTGTAGCACTCATTGCAATTTGCATCGCATGTAAGATTAATGTGCTACAATCCTTCAATAATTCATTAGATTATATATAAAAACGGAAACAAATCTCCATGTTCTCAATATCATAAAGAGGTTCTTTTAATTTTGATCTATCATTGTCAAAACAAATTAGATATTGTTGTGATTAAATTTGGACACAAATTGTACACAGTTGTTAGTGTTGGAAAACTCTTGTTGTCTTCAGGTTTTTTACGAGTCGACTCTGGATTAGTTAGGCTTAATTACCAGAACATTGAGGGACCCTTAAAGGTTCGTGCCGTTTATGGTAGGCCCAGATACCAGAGGGTTTCACCAAAAAAAAAAAAAGTTGGACACAAATAATAGAAACTAAAAGGGTGTTTGGAAAATTTAGTTCAAATCGATGGTTTGAACTTAAACATTGTAATACTCTAAAAAATGCTACTATATAAAGTAAAAATAAGCTAAAATGTAAAACTCTTATATGCTATAGTGTTTTGAACTAAAATATAAACCATTAGTTGCCAAACACTCAAAGAACTTTCTAAAGACTTGGACCTTTATCTTAAAAGATCACCTTATTAATTCAGATAAAAAACAGATTAATGTTTATTTTATCTGTTATATACTCTTGTAAAATGATAGTCTCTATTTTTAGAGTTATCAATCATGTATTTGGCTGGATCTTATTGCCCGTGTGAGCTTGTTAGGTTTTGATACCATAATAAAAATAAAGACTTAAACTCCTATAATAAAAGGTTAAGTTGTTAAGCGGAATGACCTATATCATTATAAATTTATTTTTATATTTATATTTATGTTTAAATAATGTGAGATTAATTTATTTTAACGTATACACAACTTTTTATACTTAATTAGATTCTAAATAACAATACCAAATCAATTAAAACAAAAGAAATAGAAGGATATCATGGGCTGTGAATGAATAAAGTTATAAAGTTTATTGGATAAGGATGAAGTATCACTTAAAAGCGGCCATAAAGGTAAGGACATAAAGTGGATGTTGCATTAATGTCCCTGAGATGAAACTAAAGAAGCATTGTAACTTGTTGGTAGGGTCATTTGCTAATGCATAGCCCAGCACTTTAGTCAATATTTCTTTCTTTGTTCCTGCCAAATGAAAATATGCGAGCCCGGTTAGTTTATAAGTTTTAACTTAAAAAATTAAAACAAAATTTAAATTTTTATAACCGAAAATACTGTAATAAAAAAGATTAAAATTTGAACTGTGGTTTGTACCTGTAAAACAAATGACATACACATACGCATATATGTTGGACTTGTATGTCTTAAGGAGTGAAAATATAATATGTTTTTGGAGATATTTTTATCAATAAAAAATTTATTTATTATTTATATACCAAATCTTGTCCTCTTTATGTTTATATTTGTTGAATGTATATCAAGCAAATAAAAATCTAAGAGTGTCGGTTTAAACCCTTAAGAATTGGGCATATAATTGACAGATTATGCATAATACATAATTCTTAAGGTAACGGTCTAAATCATAAGATCCGCAATCAAGGGAATAAAGTTGGCGCTTTATTCATGCAAAAATTGTTATGTTGTTTATATATCTAACGAGAGATAGTTTGTCTTGACCATCGGCGATGGACTCCGCGAATAGAAACATTAGCACATTGTCATATGTTACAATGTGTTGGATTTGTACATAAAGTGAATTGATTTAGATTAATAATTATGTCTTAGCAAATCGATTCACTTTAGACAATCATATATATTGTATCTCAATCTTGAGATGAATAGTGGGTCTTGACTTATGTCTTTTGATGTACCAAAGGGTGACATCCACATTTTAATAGTGGTACGTATGTCAGTACGTTGAAGGCGTGACTCTTGATAACGTAGACCTGTTATTCATAGATATAAAATCTATAACTCCTCTTCAGGAGTAGTTGAGATCCTTTTACATGCGTTATCTTGTAATTAGAAAACTAGAGCGCTCAACCATTTAGATACATAGGTGTAATCGAATGATATACTATCTTTGGATAGTAAGTTTTTCGATGGTGAGATAATAGAACGGAAGATAAAAATAATCGGGAAGTTAAAACAAAATTTATCCTTAAGCCGATTACGGATGATCCTATGGGGATACAATACATTGTGATATGTTATGCAGACTTAGGTATACGGGCTTTGTAATTTTATATAGTTCGAGAGTGCAGCTCTAAGTTTATAGTGGAGTAGCATTAAAGCTGCTAATTATGAAATGTATATCTAGGATATTAGGTTTCGTAATTATCGGGAGCTTGAGCTATATAGGTCTATCAGGTCCCCTTTGCTAGCTCATAAAAATCATGTAATGATACGGCGTGCTTTTTCAATAAGTAGTTACTTGTGTCAAATTATTAGATTGACTGAAAATTCAATAGGATCAGATAATTCATGTTTGTTTATCGGTTGAATTAATTTTGTGAAAATTAATTCAAGATAAACTTGTTGAATTATCGGGAGCAGATAATTCATGTCTATTTATCGGTTGGATTAATTTTAAATAAATTAATTCAAAATAAACTTGTTGAATTATTAGGAATATTTATTTACTTAGAGATTATCTGGATATGACTGTTTTAATCAAATAACTTATCTATTGGATTATTTGAATTAAAACTAAGGCTCTATTCTAATAATCTCGGTGGGAAATAAAAGATTCGCAGGGATCATTTATCATAAGTTCGACAAGCTGATCCTAAAGTTGGGCCCGCCGATAAAGTAAGTTGGGTAGGTCGATCTGTCAGTTCGACATACCAACAGTGCGATAAATTAATCACCTGTTTTTAGATAGATTTTATCAGATATTGTTCTTGATTTGATTTTGATTCGAATTTTCAAGGCCTTATCTGATAAGGACTGACTCCTAGGCCTAACCTTTATAAATATGGAGTAAGTCTCATAATTAATCAGATCAATTGAGAGATTAAGAGTGAGACTCTACTGGTGAGACTTTGAAACTCTTGGAGAGCTCTTGTTCACAAATCACGAACACTAGCTTTGGGTTTTCTCAATTGGTTGGAAGGAAAGCCACCGGAGAAAGGCTGAACAACGTGCACCCATACGCACTCCAATTATAGATAGAGAATAGCAAAGAAAACTAGTTGGTCGAAACTCTTCTGGAAAGTTACTACTCTCTACGGATCTCAGAGTTTTTTGGCAAACGAGGTTAATAAGATCTGGTTAACTTATGCATATAGTGTGTCAAACTTATGTTTTAAATAATACTCTGGTATAATTTTTTTTTTAATTCCGTTGGATACTATTTTTTCAATAATATATTCTCTTTTAAGAGCTACAAGCTTAGATTGAGATTGATGTGCTTTTAAAAGAAGCACCAACTTTTGCTTAAAGCAAAAGCAAAAGCAAGAGCAAAATCCAAAAGCTACAATTTTAGCTTCTTCAAATAGTTTAAAAATTACATTAGTTTCTGTGCAAATTGTTTTTTGTAAACTTTTACCAAACATTAGATTTGCAACTGTTTTTATGCAAAGTGCTTTTAGGATATAGTTTAAAATGGTTTATGGCTCCCGATATTAAAGGCTAAATTTTTGGTTTCACCATGCCCCTTTTGAAAAAAAAATCTTCACCCTGCCACTGATTGTTAGAAGGAGTAAACATAAACAAAGTTTTACCTAATTCTCTTATAAATAAACAGATATCGACCTCTTTAACTTGCCCTTTCCTTTTGTTTAATATAATGACTGCCTGAAACTACAAACCAAAAAAAAAAAAAAAAGGAAGAAGATTCCATATGGGTCCTTGTTTATTTTCCCAAACACAAATGAAGAAAGCGTGTGGGCAAGAGAACAACCTTTCCAAATAGCCCCCAAAATAGTAGCCTCCCACAATGGACTGACTCTCTCTCCATATATACCTCTGCAGAAATTTCTACCATTGAAAAGTAGACCCCAAAATTAGTCCCGAGTCGTTATAAAGAAATCCATGGTGAGCAAATAAAGAAGGGTCAACCATGTATTTATTTCTCCCCCATTTTTCTTTTTAATCAATTTCCATTCCCACCAAAGTCAATTTCGTTGAAAGATTCAAAGTGGTCCAAAAAAATTAACAAAATTGTTTTTTTTTTTTTGTTTTTTTTTTTAATTTTTTAAATTGTCTGCCAAATATCCTATAAAGTTAATGTGCTCCACTGAGATTTTTTTTTTCCTAATCATGCTTTTAATTTTGGCCAGGATCTTCATCAATCGATAAGTTAATAGATTATTTTCATTAGGTAAGTTAAAAGATTGATCAAAATCTGGTCATGTTTATACGGTTAATACTCGTGTGAAAATAACGTATTGTGTCTGCTTTTCAATCATATATGTGTGTATATATGTTATCATGGTACAGTATACAATATTAGCTTATTGAAGCGATCACATCACTTGTGCTCTTTCAGACTCTTGCTTTTCTTTAATGTCATTAATTAGAGGCTTAATAGTCAAGGGTTTTGAAAAATGGCCGAGAGGGAACAGCTTATGGCCTACACGTTTCTTCTTTTTTTATCTTTTTTTGAGGTTAATAGTGAATCTTCTTTCAACTAATAAATTAGTATAAGCAAAGATTCAAAGCAGCTGCCTACTTGGCACCAAAGATCTTGGATACAGACTGAATCCATCAGATTATAATCATAAGGTAGGGATAATTGACAATGTCGAGACCCATATAGGAAAACCCGCTCGACACTAATGGCAGAGCTTATCAGTAGCTCAAAAAGGACTCCAAGAAAGTTGATGGACATAACCAATCGACCGGAACCAATTTCACCCAAGTGAGGGCACTAAGGGGCCATTTGGTATTGTTTTTAAAATGAGAGAAAATGTTTTTGTTCTGGAAAATGAGAATTTTTTAAAAATTGTATTGAGAGAGAGTTTTTAAAATTTTTATCTTAAAAAGCGTATAAAAACATTTCCAAAAATTTTGAGAACAAAAAAAAACGGGGCTATATGTCTGCTGCACTCACTTATTTTTCTAATTTCACCCTCGACTAACGGTGTGGTTTGTTTTGAATTAAACACCCTAATTCAATCTAGAGCAAAAAACATGAAACAAAAAATAAATAAAAATATACACGAAATTTATAATGGTTCACCCTCAATATAAAAGTTTCGTATACTTTTAACCGCTATTTAATCATTCACCATGATGATGATGAAGTTTATAAGTGAAAAATTACACACCACTCTCTTTCTCTCTCCAAGTTTTTCTCTAGCCTCATGTACTGGAGCTTCATGCGCTCAACACTACCTTCTAATCCTCTGCATAGGATGATAAATCATTAGGGTGTTAAATTATGCTCCATAAACAGTTTTGAGTAACAAAAAGGACATGTAGATTGTACTGAATTAATTGTATGACTGTTAAAAACATATGGCTACGTTTGCGAATATTGTTCTAGCTATATAGTTTCAATTACTATAGTGTAAACTCTCATATACTACATTATATTCATATGAATCCTTGGTTCTAACTGCATTGCTACACACGCTCATTACTTTTTGAAAACCTAGCCAAATTCTCTAGCTAGACCCAAGATTTTGGTTATCATTAGGGGAAGAAGAAAAAGACTTGGAGGTTAGAAGTTTTATATAACTCAATTGGCAACAGTACAATATTTAACTTTTGTAGGTAGTAGTGGTCAAGGATGAAAATATAGTATTGGTGGAAATATCGGTACTCTAATTTTATAAAAATTTAGGGAAAAATATTAATATTGGTAGAAATTTTTACAAAAATTACCGAAATTGTGAAAATTTTATATTAAATATATCTCTAATACTTTAATGTATAATAAACACTATGTTTTTATTAAATAGATCTCTAATACTTTAAGATACAATAAACACTAAAAAGAGACATAATTAAACATAATTTATATAATAAACTCCATATATATTACCAAAAGGAAGTTTTGTAAGGCTTAAATATGGTTGTGATTTCATTTTGATTCAAACAATATTGATGTCATGATATATTATTCAAGGAATGCTAAATATAACTATGAATAAGCCACATATAGGTTTGTTGATTTTTTTCCACTATATTTCCATGGATGGAAACTGTAAATTCTTCAAATTATTTGCTTGAGATGGTAGTGGTATGCTGGGATAAGAATAATTGAAAATTCTATAACAATCATAGTTTCCATAGTGGAGAAGGTTGAATCTTATTCGAAAGTTAATATGTATAGCACAAATATTCATTTATTGAAAGTGTAAAATAATAATAAATTTTTTAAGGGGGAAAAATCCTTTAAATTTTGTAATTTTTGAAAATTACTAATTTTTTTTTTCAAAATTTTGCCGATATGTACAAAATTTTATACCAAATATGCTACAAATTTTTCGATATCGATATTTTTATCAAAATTTACTAATATTTTCTATATTTCTTCACTATTTTACTGAAATCAATAATACAATGAAAAAATAGTTTGGTTCCTCGAAATTTCTAAAATTTCACTAAAATTTTCATCCTTTGTGGTGATAAGGATTTAATTAATTTTAATATATAATTTTTAGCAATAAGTACTTAAAAAGCTTTTTAAGTTTAAGAATGCCACGATCATCTTTTGTAATTTTAGCTTCATATTAGAAAGTCTATATCTTGATAAAATTTGGTCAAATATATGATGCAAACGACTATTTTAACTACGATGTTGACCCCTTGAAAGGCATTTTGATTATCTATTAAGATTATTTAAATTGAGAGAAAATTACATGTTATGTTACACTTTTAAATATAGATTTTATTCATGCTACACTGAAAAATTATACCACACTACTATTCATATTATTTGTTTAAGTTATGTCATATTAAAACATTTGTGGCATTTATGAAAAGTAAGTTCTAAAAGCTGAGATTTATGAAAATTCCCCTTAAATTAAGTTGTTTAGCCTATTATTATTTTTATTTCTTAAAAAATAGCTTAGTAACTGTAATTTCAATTGAGTTTCAAATTTTCTCTATTTGAGTTTTTGCTTCATCTCTTGAATTCTCATTTTCTCCTTGTAATTTAGTTTTATTTCTCCGTTTTAGTCCTAATCTTTAGTCTCAATTTATTTCTCCAGTCTTGGTCCTACGTCATGTTGATATCCAAATCACAAATTGCAACTTTCAACCAATGGATGAAAAACTAAAATAAAAATCTTGAAATATCTAGAAAATATTATAGTGGGATTGTGGGAACAGGTCTACAATCATTTAATAATCATCATTTGCTCAAAGTACTGATAAGGTTTGGCCAATTGTTTACTTTTGTGCCCATATTAAATCATCACCACTTTAGATTAAGCCATGTAATTGCCATTAACTTAGGAATCATAACCATAAGATGGATAGCAATTAAAAGTCAAGCAACAAAATGCAAGAAAATCTATTAGCATTATACATTATATATTTTGTGTTTCAGCTTGAAAGGTACGCACTTGGATTTGAGCTCTACACTGGACAAGCTTCGGTCATAAATTTAATAAAACTTTAATAACCAAAAAATAAAGATGAATAGGTTGTTTAGCATCTCAGTTAAAACTGAATAGTGTAAAGCTCTTAGCAGCTTTAGTAAAAAGTAAAAAGTTGTTACAATGTAAAATTCTTATATGCTATCGTTTTCAAACTAATATTTTCAATTCCAACTGTTTTCACAAACACCCTAAGTAGAAGAAAGGTTATAATCTACACTACAGATGGTATGTAGTTTGGGTAGGAAAAGAAAAAGGCATTTGGATATCAAGTGCAAGATGGGCAGCAACTTCAGGAGCGATGACATGTTATGGTTGGTTAAATGTGAATGTCCACACATGTTACATAAAATTTATAGTTATAATGTCATCAATTATGTGTCTCCTCTTTAAAATTCTCCCTAGAGAAACAAAGAAAAGGAAGAAGGACCCCTTCTTGCATGTGAAAGATAAAATACACATGTATTATTTTTATTTTATTTTATTTTTATATAAGCAAATACAAACTAAACCGTTAGATTTCACAGAGTAAAACTTCCAATTTCAAGGTTATTCTTTTTCTTTTTTTAAAAAAAATTTTTGTTTTTACCTCCTTAATTCTTGGTAAGCGTAGAGCCAAAAAGGGAGAAGAAGAGAAATAATAAATTTGTGAAACTTTTTTTAAAAATGTTTGAAGTAACTAGCAGATTTACGTTATAAATAGTTCACTTACTATGAAAAAGAATAATTTACACTGCAAACAAAATAATAAATACATTATTTACGCCTTAAATTTATTTACAGTATAACTAAAAATTATTTACACCATAAATTTGTTATTTACTATTAATATTTTCAAAAGTCAATGTCTACTACAATTAGTTTTGGAAAAGTAATATCTACTATACTTTTCGAGCCAAGATGCATCTGGATTAAACAAATTTTTCAAAGTTTTACTTTTAGCCCAATAGCATCATCAAGAAATAATTAACACTCGTTCACCATCTTAATTGGCACGTAGTCTAACCGGTGCGGATGCTTAATCATGTGAAAACGAAGAAAAAAGTGAAAGAGGGAGTGGACTAGTATGAGGTAATCACTTCTAGAATTTAGACTTTGTCTTCACCAAAAAGTTAGCTTAGGCAATAAGAATTGACTAATCCTTCAAATTCACTTCCAAAAATTATTATCAAAACTTGAATTCTCTGGTGATAATAGTTTAATCAGCATTTTTTGTTTAAACTAAATTTAAGATATATATATATATATATATATAAATTTATCATATTTGTATATTCTATTATTGCATTTTTGCATTGCGATCTCAAAGTGTAATTCCGTTGATAAATAAGGAGAGCAAGTTGGGCTAAGAGATGGATGCATTCACAAATAGATAAAAAGGCTTTTCCAAAAGACATTTTATGCTTAGTGAATTTAATTTGTTACCAATTATTTCAGTCTGTTTTATGCCAATGTTTTCCCCTGTTTGATAGTCGTCGTTTCTATCACTTTTTCAGTTATAAATAATATAAAATTCTCACATGCTACAATAACTTTAAAAAATCGTTATAATATAAAGCTCTTACATGTAACAATAAAAACAATTCAAACCAACGGTTTTAACCACCTGTCAAAATGTCTATAATTTTGTCGTTGCCATTCCAACTCAAAAAAAAAAAAAAAATCAGTTATTCGTTATAGGTTTTTTTTTTTTTTGGTTTAAGAGAACTTATTCGTTATAGATTTAAATCAATAATTCTGCCTCCAACCTTTAAAGTTCGAATTTCCTATTCTAGTTCAAAAATAAATAAATAAATAAGAAGAAAATAATTCAGTCATGGGGAAAGATGGATTTTTTAAAAAAAGAACAAATATATAATTACTCATAATTGGAACAAAATGGAAAAGAAGTGAAACCCAAGTTCAACACACATTCACAAAAAGAATAAAAGAATACAATGGTACAAGTATTAAACCTTTATACATCCATCATCCACATAGTGCAACGGAAAAAAAAAAATTAACAAAAGTACTTGCTACAAACAGACAGAACCCGTATTTTCAAAAACTCCCCAAAAGCAAGGACAGAAAGCAAAGTTCTTTTGTTTTGTTTTGTTTTTTTTTTAATCTAAACATAAAAATTTCATATATGCACGCACTAGGTAGAACTATTCTCTGATCTAATTAATTTAAATAAACTAATTCTCAAAACATGTACACGTATGATCAAGAAACTGTAAGCCCATCTCTGTTTCCATCCAACAAGCAAAACCTGCTGGGCCTGGGCATGAAATTTCTTCTCCTCTGAAGAGCATGGCTTGATGGTTTGATGATCTGGAGAAGAAGGGCTCTGATTGAATTTGCTTTTGCGACCACAGCCAATTCCCAATGACCGGCCGACACCCGAACCGATGAAGGGATGCTGGGTTTGTGGGGGTTCCTGTGGAGACCGCACCTGAAAGAGCCTGAGTGTGTGGTGGGAGAACACAAGCATGTGCGGTTAACGACATGTCGTTTTTGAATTGAGGGTGAGTTTTTTGAAGCCATGGAATTGGAATTGTTGTATGTAAAGAATCTGGGGTTGGAAAGAGTTCTTGAAAGTTTCTCCCTCTCTCCTTCTCTCTCTCTCTCTCTCTCTCTCTCTCTCTCTCTCTTGGGTGTTCCAAAGTTGTAGGAGGAGGGTTTAGGGGTTGTGGACTTTTGGATATAGCTTGATTGGGGTTGTGAGTTGGCTGTTTTTTTTGGACTTTTATTTGTTAATATAGATGGCATAACCGTTTAATGTTCCCATGAGGAAGAAAACATTTTTTTTATTTTTATTTTTTGTCCTTGTTTGTAGATCTGGTCCAGTCCAGGATCATTTTGAAGGGCAGAATGGTCTATATGTGACCATATAATAAAGTAGTTTTACTTGTTCATTGTTGATAATTACATGGAAGTTGATTGCTTTGGAGATGTGTGAAGGACGGCTTGCCAATTGCCGTCTATACATTTGTGTTGATATTAGAGGACAGACTATTAGTTAGCGTTGTGGTCCAATAAAATTGAGATAGGACATAAGGCAAGGCACTTTTTCCTTTTTCCTTTTTTCTTTTTTCCTTTTTCTTTTTTAGTTTTTTGTCTAGGGAAAATATAATTAGAGGTTGTTTTCTTGATTAATCTTCTCTTTTGACTTAAAAAATTATGCAATACACTCTCAAATTATTACACTTTCAAATAAAAAATGAGAGAACTTTAAGGACTTAAAAAAATTATACTAATGCTTTTTACTTTAAAAAGTATAAAATATCTTAAAAATCGATGTTTTGTATGTTTCTGTTTTTGTTTTCTTGTCTTTTTTGAAATCTTTATTTATTTTTTTTACTTAAGAAAAATTTGAGAATCAAAAATCAACTATTGAAAAAGGTAAGATATAGGTTTATATATTAAATTTAATTTAGCGATATATGTTTGATGTGATTAAAAATTCAAAATATAGTTTTTTAATTAACTTAAAACATAAGGTATTAAAAGAAAAAAAATCCTTTATTTTTTTTGGGATAACTACTTTCTTGGAACCTTCAAATTGTCTTGCCGGATGAAAGTAATATACAATCTAAGCAAATATCTTCATAAAGAATAAGGTAAGCATATGATAATACAATGGCAAATAGCACAAACAGCACAGAAATTTTGACAAAGAATGTCACGTATTAATTAATACTTAATAGACATCTGTAAAAATAAATATGAATTCTCGTGAGTTTCAAGCATTAGAAAGAAAAAAAAAAACAGTCTTTTATTGGTCTTCTTATTGTAGGTAACCCTGTTAGTACCGATGTGATATTTCTCATGCCTTACCGAAAGTATTCATATTCTTATGCATTATTAAAAAGGGGAAATATTCTTATGCATTATTAAAAAGGGAAAAAAAAAACTTGTTCCCCTTTCCATGTAATATACCAAATGAGCAATAGTAAGTTCCACCCCTAAAAGAGGAGAACGGAAAATAAGCAAAATAACAACAAGAGAATTGAACAATTGAAGGTTATGGTCTAGTGGTTAAAGTGGTTAGGTACCCTTAGTTCGTCTACTTATGTTCGAATCCTTTAGCCTCTCTAAAAGCCAAACATAATCCTTTAGACTCTTTGAAAGCCCATGCTTGAGCTTTGGCTATTAATGTATTGGGATGGTAAGTGAAAGCGATAGTGGTCCTCTACTTATGTTCGAATCCTTTAGCCTCTCTAAAAGCCAAACATAATCCTTTAGACTCTTTGAAAGCCCATGCTTGAGCTTTGGCTATTAATGTATTGAGATGGTAAGTGAAAGCGATAGTGGTCCTGTTTCGACCATTCAAAGAACCTCAAATAAGGTCTTGATTGATCTTTTGGTGGCTCCAAAATTATTGCTATAATGGAAGGAATGGGGATGAGATGGAGGCCACCTGATCCCTTCTATGTTAAAAAGGAAAAAAAAAAAAACTGAAGAGGAACAAAAGAATTGAAACATAACTATCATTGATGGGACATCCGACCCATACAATCGTGATGGTTATATATTTGTTCAAATCATGAAGAAAATGCTGTCTATGCAGTGAAGAAAATGTTGTAACTTATTGATTCATTGATGCGTTTTGCAGAAATGTTTATTAATCTTGTAAGGATAATATGAGTAACCAAAGTTATCTGAAGCTTCACAAAACAGGAACCACTCCATAGCATTTTTGAGTATTGTTTTACTTTGGATAAATAAAAGTGGAAATGGCGTCTTTTTTTCTTTTTCTTTTTCTTTTTTTGGAGAGTAGTTGCTGGGACTTTTTTGAAAATGCATTTAGTTGTTTTTGAAAGATTGTTTTATAAAATAAAAAATGAGAAAGACAAAAAACGTTAGATCGTTTTCTCATTTTCTCAACAAAATATGAGAACAAATTTTCTATTCTTTTGTTCCCTGCCGAAAATGGAAACAAATTCTGTTTCTAGAACATTTCCAAAACAACCGCCTCAAAAAACATGAAAAACATTTTACCCGAAGTTGTGGACTTAGATTTATCTTGGTTAGCTGCTAAATATTGGAAGAATAAGGGAAATGTATATTATTAGTGTTAATAACTTATTTACTATGTAACTACATCATAAGTAAGAGGTAAATTTTAAATCTATTTATTATATAAATAAGAAAATAAAAAAATTATTTAACTATAAAATTACTGTAAGTTACAAATATTTTTAAAATCTGCTATTTACTATATATAGATTTAAAAAAAAATAGTTACAACAATTTTCCCTCAATATTTTGTTCCTGTTATAAAACAAATGCAAAGAACCAAATTGTAAAGTATAAAATAAAGAGACACAAGAGAAATAGAGAAATAGATAGAAACAATTTTGTTATTCATCATCACATCTCATATACAAATATAGGCTCTTAATGGCCATATATATAGGCCAAAGTAGGAGAGACCAAAAGGTAAGAGTTATAATAATAAAATAATATAAATAGAGTGTTAATTAAGAGGTTATGAATGTTATAAAATACCAACACTAATGGTCATTAAGGTGAAAATAATACAATTTATAAAGGTGTTAGAAATATAAATATTCACACCGTTAAATTAATTTATTCATAACAGTTCCTAAATTGTTTAGCACAACAATTATGAGAAAGAAGACAAAATAAAATTAATTTAACCTAAAGGCAGCTGAAATAGGTGGGCCTGAATTGAGGCTGTTCTAAAGTCGGTTGGGTAGGAAATGGGAAAGGTTCACCATTTGCATAATTGGACCCAAAAGGACCAAAAAAATAAAAAGACATTTTAGCCCCTTATCTCCTAAACGTCACAAATATTTGGACACGTAATGAGGTCGGCTTTAGCAGAAGAAGAAACTGCGTTATAATCTACACGTCTTGGCGACAAGGACATTCCACCAAAACCCCTTGTTACGTTTTGGCAAGTCACACTCGGAAATTAGATTGTCACACAAGTTTGAAAATTTGGTCACCGATATAAAAGAACCACAATATTGTGGTCACTTTTTTTCTTTTTTTTTGTACATATGATAATTTATCTTGTAGCTTAGCGTGGCTTGTGGTTTATATATTATAATGGCAATTATCACTTGAATAAATTGTCTGACATAATAATTAAAACTGTAAACATTGTAGTAACTTTTTTTTATTTATACTGTAGCATGTGAATGTTTTATACTGTTCTTGATTAAAAAGTTAGTTAAACTAACTTTATCAAATAAGCTATTTGTTGATTAATCTTTACCAATTTTTGAAAATAAGGTATTTGAATATTTCAATTTTGTGGCTAAGATTCTTCCACTTTCCAGACATTTGCTGATGTTGGTCAATGATTTGGAAATTCAAGATGGGATTCAATTAATTAGTTGATTAATAGAAGAGTGGTAGAATAGGAGTCCATTATATTATGATTTTAAGTTATTTTTACTTTAACTTGAATTGTTGATTTACATACTAGTTTACTATATTCCTTACTTTTCTTCTTTTTATCAACGCTTTATGCACTTTACTAGCCTGCCATTGTGAAATGAGGGGATAAAAACATGCTGAAATGTAATGAGGAGACAACTGCAAAACTTTTGACTTGGATGATGTAGAACTAAACTAAGTGACCTTTCTTGGTTTTGCTTGAATAGGTACGTAATTTACACTCATGACCAAGGATGATTATTTTGTAGAAAAAGGAGGAACATGATCTTCGTTTGGTAGTAATTTTCAAAATAGATAAAAATAATTTTGTTTTGAAAAATGAGAATTTTTTAAGAATTGTGTTGAAAGTGTTTTTGAAATTTTTGTCTCAAAAAGTGTACAAAAATATTTTCAAAAATTCTCAAAGCAATACCAAACAGTTTTTTCTCACTTCAGATGGAAGGAAAAGGGGGGAAAAAGACTTCTTAGTTGGCATTGAACTTTGAAGCAGTTCTTAAAATTAGAATGCCAAAAGCAACTTTTGAAGAGAAGCAGAAGAAACAGTTTTTTAGTAAGTATAGCTCGTTTGGCACACCTTTGGTTTATATTTTTGGCAATCAGAAGAAAAGAAGCAAAAGAAACAGTTTTTCAATAAATGTTTAGTAGCAAAAGAGCTTAAATGAGTCAAAATAAATTTAAAATTTTTTAGTAGGTAATAAAAATGTTATAATGAAGTTTATAATGTCTTGTAAAAACTCTGCAACATGTATTATGGTTTATTTCAAAAGTATTTTTTTAAAAAGCCATATTTTATAGTTTTGACTAAGAGCACTATAAAAAGCTAAGTCACTTTTGATAGATCATTCAAACACTTTCAAAAATATTTTTTAAACTTAAAAAGTTTAAAACAGCTTATAAAAAACCCTCTCAAACAGGGCCTTTGTCTTGTGAAATTTGAGAGCACGGAAAAACTCAACATTCAAGCAAGCCTAACTTGAAGGGCTAGAATCCTTGCGATCATGATGGGCCAAATTTTTCAGAGGGCAATCATAGCTTGCCGAAAAGAGAAGTAATAAAACATGAAAAAAAGGAACTAGCATAGGAATTCAATGTAATTCACGTTTGAATCTTGAGTTAAAATTTTTTTATCACACTAAAAAAACATTTTTATTTTTTATTATTTTCTTTTGTAATTCTTACGTGTCAAATAACTATTACAGATCCGGTCATCAGAAATCATTGACATAGAATAATTACCGGTAATACTAGAATAATCAAATGCTATGGTAGAAAATTGATATAGTACTATGTCATCAAATATTTTTTTAATGCAATAAACTAAAATATAAACCCTTGAATAGTTGTTACCTTCTCTCCACTGCAGTTTTGCAATTTCATTGTACCTGTAGAGGTAATGTTACTAATAACTAGTACCATTGACCATAAGTTCACTTGCATGAGGAGAAGGGGAGGAAAAAAAAAAGATATTTATCTTTATATACAATTTATTTTAAGTTAATTTAAAAATTATACTTTTAGTTTTTAATCTTATCGAATATATACCTTCGGATTAGATTTAACATACAAATTTATACCTTATATAGTTAATAGTTGATTTTAACTTTTAAAACGACCAAATTATCCTTAAGTAAAATATAATAAACTAAAACTTTCAAAAAATAAGAAAACAAAAATAAAAACACTCAAAACATACAAAACACCTATTTTTAAATATATTTTATACATTTTTGAAAGCAAAAACCTTAATACAAAGTTTTTTTTTAAGTTTTTGAAGTTAGCTTATTTTTTAATTTGAGAGTATTTTGATAATTTCTTATATCAAAATTAAAGATTGATTGGGCAAAGATATAAATTTATGTATTAAATCTAATATAAAATTATAAATTTGATGAGGTAAAAAATCAAAGACATTGAATAAACCTAAAATACAAAATTTAAAAAGGTAAATAACCCAAAAAAAATACAAAGAAACAAATTGTTTTGGGCTTTTCTCTTTAAGTGGGGTTAAGTAAAGGGCTTTATGGCTCAATTGATTGGGTAGATAAACTTGTTTGACCTGTTTGTTCCTATAATATTTTTTTCACAAAAATTTAAATTCCTACTAATGAAACGGGATGTGATTTCATTAATAGATGATCTAGTCAATACCACAAGATAAATGGATTGTTTGGCATCTCAATAACAATACAAAGCTTTCAACAGCTATAATAAAAACAAAATAAAAAATTGTTACAGTATAACTGTAAAGCTCTCACATGTTATAATTTTTTAGCCAATATTTTTAATTTCAACATCTTAGTCCTAATAGAGGTGACTCGGGCCTTAATCACGTCCATTGGTATTTCAATTCCGAGTTTTGAAAAGACATCAATGCGTTATAGATTTAATAATTCGAAACTCATTACCATGCCACAATTCAAGTTAATACTAAATGTGGAGCAAGCCAGCAAATTATCTTTGAGACTGATATTAAGATATTGTTCGTTCTAATGGGCACAAGTAGTTTGCCCAAAACTGAGCTCTTTTCTCAAAGAGCTATGAGAAACATTTGTTATAGGTTATCAGCTAAAATTCTACACAATCAAAACCTAAAGATGATAACTCGCATCATGTACAAACCTGATTGTGTATATTTTCACTCAAAATATACATCACGAAGAAAGAACTTTCAGCCAACAAAACATGATTGGAGTAGAAGATGTCCGTCTATGCAGCCTTGTTTGGGTCCTCACCTGAAGCTCTAGCATTGAACTGCTTCGTATACACGCGGTGTCTCCGCTCCCTTGCGTAGATAACCCAGAAGATGAGTGACAGCATTACAGCAGAAGAGACCATAACTAACCCTATGTAGATCCATTGGCTATGTTGTCGCAGTCCGGGACAGTAGTTTTTGCTGATGACTGTGAATGTTTCCCTCACAAAAGTACAGTCTTGTAGATCAACCAAGAAGGGACCATACCTGTTCAGACCATAGCTCACGTTTACCGCAGCCTCCATTTGCCCGTAGATGGTGGGAGTTAGCCGTCCAGGTGTGGCACAAATACCGGATGCAGAGACGTCGCAGACATAATTCTTCCAGACCTATTTGAAACCAAAATGGAAGCTTTATATAGTAACATCCACCAAGTTAAGGAAGAAATGTAAAATGTGGCTCTAAATCTAGAAAAACTTTAGTCAAAAAAGTTTCCTGCCCTTTTTCAACCTCGCGTGAAAAAAAAAAGTGTGCATGAACAAGGGCATCTAATGAGATCTCATCTAAAGTTTCAACTTCTTATTTCATCTTACCTGAGTAGCATTATGCAGCTGTACTTCATCTGCTTTGCATTGACGGATACTGAGACCGCGATTGAACGGGTTGCAAAGAAGGGGCATCAGTGGACCAGACTGGTTAAAATATAAGGGGGAATAGGACGGCATATCAAGGTTTGTGACATTGTTGATGACTGTATCAATTACATTGACAAGTTGGTAGGTGACGTCCCTGGTCCGTAACAAGGTCTCTTGGGCTGTAGCATTGTCCGCACATGGGAGAATATCATCCAAAGCTGTGTGGGCAGTTGGGTTTTGGACCCATTCGTCCATCGCAACACATGTATCTGTAACCACACTAATCCACATAGGAAGAAAAATTAGATATGACGTTTCAACAATTTCCGAAGCATGTAAAAATATGTGGGTCTAGGCATACTGCTCCATTCAAACTATAAAATTTCAACACAGCTAAGAAAAGTGTGCATATTCACAGGTTAGGGATCAAATTTAGCCTAGCCAAAGGCTCTTATATAGTTAGTGCTGCACTAAACATTTCCAACAAAGATATTTGGTTTTATCCTAATCTTCAACAACTTTGAATACTTCGCAGCCATAAACACTCAAACCGATCAACTTGTAATTCATGGTGTAATATTGCTATGGCAATGCATAGTGACCTATTGGCATTAATTTTGATATTTTAATTATATTCCAAGTTCTTAAAATGCAGCAGCTTCTAAGGATCTAGTGTACTTCTCCGAAGTAGTTTGCTTATGTAAAATCACGAATTTTAATCACAACGTGCCAACAACAACATCTATGATCCCCTAAAATGACACGCAGTTAGAACCCATTTGTTTCTGAAAATCTAAAAGATTATAGGTCCCAAGCGTCACAACGATCAAATATGAAAGATTATTAGCAGTCAGTGAAAAGATAATCTGTGAGAGGAGCACCATGAAGGCATTCTAATAATACCATTTGTGGAAACAGCTCATCACTCAACTGAATCAAATCTATATTAAGAATTCCTGATGGAATAAAACAGAACAAGGATTAAGGATTCCATGACAAGGACAGAATTAGTCCCCCAAAATCTGTTTTCCATTCTAGTCCTCATCCTAAATAAAAAAAAAAATTCTCCACCTTGCCAGTGCTGCTTTAAAATCTAAAACTGAAACATAAGTTAAGGTTTTTGTATTGTTTGACTCAAAAAAATCAACAATGAGAGTAGATAATGGATTGTTGTTTAACTGGAAAATGTTTCCTGCTTAACGTTCCGTCTGAAATGTGCATGGATTTTAGAAGACCATAACCGAGCTAATATTTACAATCTGGATTCTTAGATCTGAAGCACACGTTGATATAAAATTTATGAAGTAAAGCAAGCCTCAACCAAAAATTCCATGAATTTGAAACTAGCAAAACTGTCATAATGCAAAACCAAACATAGCTTACTTGTGAAGGAGAAGAAATACACCACACAAGATGAATGTACCCGCCACAAGAATCCACCCAACAATGACCAAGCTGCAATCATTAAACATTGTGCTGACTTGATATTAGATAGACATAACCGTGCGGATCGCCAATAACTATGAATTCCTATTTAGTACAATAGAATAGAAGTTTACAGCTTAAAGGTCTGTTACTTACGTGTATACAAGAGCTCGCAACCCAAAAACCGAAAACACTGCAACAAATAATAGCAATAAGGCCAATATGTAGTGAAAATCTAATAGGTAAACTTTCGTACTTAAAATACGAGAAACCATGAGACTTACAAAATCCAAGAAATGCTAAAAAGAGCATGACAGCGGCAACAATAATGAGAGCCAATCTCCTATTCATGATGACCGAAAAATGTTATACAAAAAATAACTGTAAACTGATTAGTTTAGGATTTTAGTGCAAGGGAAATTTAACTTACATGCTATCCAGGCCATCTTGTATATTCTTTGAATTATCTTCGGTTGTCTTAGAGAGAGTGGTAGCAGAAGAATTGATCTTTGTTTGAATTTGGTCAATCTTACTCTGGACGTCTTCCGGCAGAAACACTGCATCAACTCCAATCCGTTTGGCTGCAGCGAGATAATCTGACACATTCCTGAGGTTTTCGACAGTTACATCTGCCTGATGTACTACATAATTTAGAGTGTCCGTCGTGCTGTCATGAAGCTTCCCCTGACCAGTATACAACACTATGCACCCCACGCTGAAATTTTAGAACAAAAAAAAAAAAAAAAAAAGAGGGAATCGCAAATTAGAAACCTAAAAGAGCTAGAAGAATATGTGAACAAAAGTGTTTGAAATGTTTTTGAATCAATCAGGAGACGGAAGATTACATTGCAGCAATAGTGAAGAAGATGAGAAGGATCAGAGAGAGAGCATAGGCTGTCCGAGAGTAGCCATAAGGCTCCCTAGGACAACAACAGTAGCAGAGACAGATGAGGGACAAGCAAAGTCCAAACACAACGAACCATATCACGGCAATGACAAACAAGGGAACGGCGGTAAAAGCAACTGACTGCATCAGAAAACAATAAACCACGTGAAAAAAAAAGAACAATATAAAACACAATATAACGGATTAAGCAAAGAACTTACAAGAACAAAGATCATATGGAAGGAGTTTGAGTATATATATAAATATAAACAAACAAACAAACAAACAAGGCACAAGCTATAATATGTAAGCAAAATACCAGGAAAAAACCTCTTAAGCACATAAAGAAAAACACTTAAGCCTTACAAATTCACAGACCCCCAAGAAAATCTGAATTAAATGAGCTATCACCCCATTGCTCTTTCTGATATCTTATAATTCATGACCTCTAGTAGCTCACTTTGGCTTAAAAAAAAAAAAAAACTACAAGGTGAATCAACCGACAATTCATATCCTTTGGTCCATTTTTTATTCAAGGGAAAAAAAAATCAAATTCTCACAAATTCAGACTAACAAGAAAAGTGTATTCAAGGTAGTAATACCACCCCATTCTT
Organism: Artocarpus hirsutus; assembly: GCA_946598075.1. NCBI lineage: Eukaryota > Viridiplantae > Streptophyta > Magnoliopsida > Rosales > Moraceae > Artocarpus > Artocarpus hirsutus. The sequence continues at coordinate 11,577 of CAMOHE010042788.1, read as the reverse complement.
CATATCTTTCTGATATCTTATAATTTATTATCTCTAGTAGCTCACATTGGCTAATAAACTACAAGGTGAATCAACTGACAATTCATATCTTTTGGTCCATTTTTTATTCAAGAAAAAAAAAAAATCAGATTCTCACAAATTCAGACTAACAAGAAAAGTGTATTCAAGTTAGTAATACCATCCCATTCTTCTTACCGATTATCTTGTAAATTATAACCTATCATAAACCCAAAAGGGCAAAAAAAAAAAAAAAAAAGCGCCACAAAAACTACAATTTCACAACACAAACAAAATCACCACAAGGGATATTTTTAAAAATGACTTTTTTAAAAAATTTTATTTGGTTAATGGTCTTTTTTTTTTTTTTGGTTTTTAGGTATCAAAAAACTAACCTTTTAGACATCAAAACAGTTTCAATTTTTTTTGTTTCCATCCTGGTTAGGTCTCTCTCTCCTCGATACAGTCTTTTTTTCTTTTTTCTCTTAAAAAAAAAACTAAGACAATTTCAATGCTAAAAAAAAAACCTTTTTTTGATAAAAAAAAAAATCATACACTTAATTTCAAATTTTCTTTTAACTTTTTTTCAAAATATCCCTACCAAGGAAAAAAGAAAAAAAAATGAAAACTCAAGCTCCTAATAAAATAAAATAAAATGAAAAAACAGAACCCGGATAACACAGTCACTCATTACTGATTTCAAACCAACAAACCGATCAAAACACAAACGAACACAAACCCAGAAGACCCCCCCCCAAAAAAAAAAAAAAAAGACCCAGATGCAAAAGGAAATATCTAGAAACGAAGGAGTTACTCACAGCCCAGTAGTGACTATTGCTGATATTCCAACCACCATTGTAGCGGGTAAACCCATCAAGTGGGTCCCTCCTCCGAGTCCTCCCCTCAGCCAATATCAGAGACGAGTTGTCCACCGTCCCTTCCGCAACAGACCTTCTTGTCGTTTGCCATCTTACAATATCATCTTCAAACCCACCACCCTGCTTTCCCTCTTCACAAAACACAGAAAACAAAAACCATATTTAGTTCAAATGACAATGAAAAATCAAACCCAAAAAGACTAAAAAACAAAAAACAGAAAACAAAAAACAAAAAAAAAAGCTAACAACTTACCGGATTTACGTAGTACTGTGTGGAGATGGTGAGAGCTTTCAGAGAGTGCAGCATTAAGGAAGATGAAAATGGCGACGAAAAGAATGAATTCCGATCTGAAGCATGACATAATGGGATTCTGGTTTGGGCTTTCGGAGTTGTATTTAGCTTCTTTTTTTTGCTTTTTTTTTTTTTTTTTTTTTCTCTTCTGCTTTTGTTTTTTGTTTTTTTTTTTTAATTTTTTGCGGGACAGAGGGAGAAGAGGAGATGGTGGAGGTGCAAGTGTGGGGAGAGAGAAGGTTTGTGTGCGAATTATGTGTTGTTTATATTTAAATAATATTTTATTCTTGTTGTTATTTTAAGTTATATTTTTAAGGCAAGAGGGATGTTTGGGTCACATATATACGGTTTGGAAAGATACTCACCAAAATTGTGGGACCCTCTCTACGCTATAGTTTTTCTGCCCTTTTTATGACAATAATGCCCTTTTTGTCTTTTTTCTTTTGGGTGATCTTTTTTTATTTTTATTTTTTATTTTTTTAATTTTACTTTTGTTGATTTTTTGTGTTGAGTTATTATGCATCCTTTCCCTCTTTTGTGTAGGGGAAGATCTAATTGCTTTTTTTGTTGGGAAATGTTATGATTTGAGTTGGGAGGAGAAGAATCATACTTTGAAGAAATTCTCTTTCTATTCTTAAGCCTCTTTTGATTTTTTTTGTTCCTCTTTTTGATGGTGAGGGACTGAGAGGGTATGAGTAAGCAGACTGCAAAATAAATAAATAAATAAATAACAGTAAAGAAGGAAAAAAAAATTAGCGTGTACTAAATGTTTAAATTTGCCAAACTTTCTTTTGATGGGAAATAATATGCCAAACTTGAATATATTAATTCTGGTAGGAAGTTTAACTTTCTTGTGCTTAAAGAAATAATGCCGCCATGACAGGCATGCCCAAATCTAGAACCGGCCTATTATAACAATTCAATGACAAAAATATTAACATTTTAAAATTTCCCCTAAATATTTTAATATTCTCAGGCAAATAATATTGGCCCAGAAAGTATTAATTAATTTTCATAAAAAAGTTATATTCTCTCTTTAATATCACCTTGAAAAAGTTGGTTACAAAATATTACTTTGAAAAAAAAAAGGCCTCTTCAATACCAATAGGACATTTGTCCCCTAAATGTTTTCTTGTGTTGTCATGGTTTTAAATATTGAAAACTTAACTGACAATTAACAGTTATAATACTTGCAGAGTAGTTAAAGAGTCTGATGGCTCTTTATATTCCACTTTTACTCACTTATCACAATCATTAAAGGTTACTTTGAAAAATTTTCCATCTTTCTTTCTACACACTTAAAAGACATATACAAACCGTAATCTATTGAGAACAAGAGTGAGAGAGAGAGAGAGATGCAAGTTGTTTAAAAAGTGGCATGTGCATCGTTGCATTAGTGATACTGGTTTGTATTAAGAGTCCCATAAATTTCAATAAAAAATTTAAATAAAGATTTAAATTTTTATGAGAGAAAATACTGTAACAAAATAATTTGAACCGTGAACCAAACTTATGTGAGTCTATCACATTTGTATTTCATTTTATTAGAACCAAAGCCTTTCCTTAAAAATTAAAAAAAGGTTATATATGAGGGCTTTGTTTGGCAATACAGTTGGAACATATTAGTTTCAAAGATAATAGTGTAAAGTTCTCACATGATACAATATAAAGCAAAAATATGTTACAGTATTTTGGTTCTAATTTGTTAGTTCCGACTACATTTTCAATCAGTTTTTGATAATAGGAGCTCTTTTTTTTAGTTTTTTGTCCTTCATTTTTTTTTTCTATTATTTGAAGATTAGGTTAACAACAAGATGGTTATGAAAATGAAAGGCAAATTGAAAGTGTTATTACAACATTTTGCAATTTAGATACAAAAGGAAGTGGATGTACCAACGTTTATCCATCTAATGCTAACATCATGGGAGACTTTGTGAATAACAGAACATTTATGGTTGTTACCTAATGAAATGATGCTGCTCTTACTTTTTAGCCTACGAAAGGTATGGTATCTCCTTAAGAGGATAATTAATGATTCTATCTTTCTAATGTTTTATATTTTTTCTAAACCCTACTTCAAGAAAACTACAGCTATTCGTCTGAAAACTTCTTTTCCTATCATTCAAATAGTACTAAATGTAGAGTTTTTTTTATATATATATATTTATATAAATAAACTACTGGTTTTAGAATTTACTAACATATTTTAATTAAGTTGGCACTTGCTAGTAACCTTAATATTATACTAAATATTGTTTAATTATTAAAATAACAAATAAGAAAATACAAAAATAATAATATGAGTTTTGAACAGGCCCTCCTTACAATTAAAAAGCAAATAACAAGACACCATTGGGATTAGACCAACAATTGGAATAGGAGATTAAAGGGTTATATCTTAAATTCGATGCTTAAAAAGGATAAAAGGGAGCTTAACCTTGGGGTAAAAAAACAAATAACAAACACAATAAAACAGTATCTATCTTTCGAATATGCCTCCTGAAAAACACCCAATAAGCAAAATTAAAAAAAAAATCTAATAAAACGAATTAGAACGTGTCACGTGATCATTTTAATTTACATGGTGTTTGGTAGCTTAGGTCGGATCATTTTTTTAGTTATAAACAATGTAAAACTTTTATATGTTATAATAACAATAAAAAAAAATATTACAATATAAAACTTTTATATACTACAGTAAAAACAGTTTCAACCAATTGTCTTAACCACCTTACCTAACATCTTAGGCCCCGTTTGTTTTGGTGGTTCCCACCACAATCTCAGTTATGAACAGTAAAAAGTTCTCACATGCTACAGTAACAAAAAAATAAATTTACTACAGTAAAAAGTTTTTATATGCTACAATAAAAGTAATTTTCACTACTGATTCTCACCACTCTCCTAAGCATCCTATTATTAAAAGGTATGTCAAAAGTAAATTGGTCATTTCCATATGCAAATTATGCGGCGTATTGCTCAACACGTAAACTCATGCGTGGCACCATGTACTGCATTTAAAAAACAGCGCCTGTTTTTTATGTACTACGAATGGAAATAGATGGTTTTAAAAGGTGTTTTAGTAAAATAATTTATTGTAAAACTATTTTTTTAACCAAACAAGGAAAGCAAACAAAGCAAACAAAAAATGAAAAAATCTCTCTCTCTCTCTCTCCCTACCTGACCGAGGATTTCATTTGGGAGGTCGTGGCGAGCTGAAGAACGTGCAAGGCTGTCCTACAAAATTTTATTAAACTTCCTCCTCTGCCCAAACGCCCCCAATTGTCCATCATTCTGAAAGCCGACAGACACGGCAACTGTATCTCTGACCTGCCCCATGAACAGACTCATCCATTTGTTGGTTTCATTTTACGTTGTCCTTTGTCTGTCGAATGCTTAGACTTGCAATTTTCCATTTTTCAAATTTCCTTTTACACTACTATTTCCCTTTTTTAAATACTGGCTTTCACATGGTCCTGCTTCAAGGACAAATATAGAACATCATTACACAAACAAACATTCTTTTTTTAAATACTTGTTATATTAAGGCCTATTTATTGTAAAAACTCTTTAAATTATTTTAAACTTAAATTTAAATTCAAGTGTTAAAAACTTTTTAGACATAAATTTATTTTTTAAAAAATTTAAATCTTTTAAGTATCAAGAATTCAAGTTTTTAGAGTTCTGACTTCCCTTAAACTTTTGATACTCAGATATTTCTGCTATTATAAAACTAAAATTCTCTTTCCTATATTTGAGAAAAAAATATCACTTCTTTATTTGTTATCCAATTAAGATGATTCTTTTTTCATTTTGTTTTTAGTGAAGAGAGGAATAAATTAAGATTAATATTGCATATGTTTTAATATCATTATCATTAAGAATTTTATATTACCTCTCCAAACATAAATTTTAATTTTATTCCATACTCATATTAGAACTTAAATACACATCCAAACGTTAATTTGGATAACAATTTAAATCACTAACTCAAATCCTATTTCAAATCACACTAACTCAAATAAAATCACCCATTTAAATCTGTTTACCAAACAGACCCTTATTATATACCCGGGTATGGTAATGTAATGATTGTGTGTGTGGTTTAGGCCTTGTTGTTGTTTCTTTGGTCGATTAGTCAATAGTGATTAAGCATTTTGAAATAGAAGTATGGACACCTAGCTTGTTTGTATCTGAATTCTAAATCAGCTAATTTGTTTCGTTAGAACAGATAATCTTTCATTGTACACACGTTGTAGTTGATCAATTAGAAATTGACGAATAAAACAAAGAGCACATCATCAAAAAAAAAGAAGCGAAGATCATAGTTTTGACTCAAGTTTGATAGTGCTTTTAATTAAATATTAATATTTTAAATCAACCAGCAATATAAGATTTATCTAATTAGTTGCAGAGGTATGACCGTAGAACATATACACTAGTACAAGAGGAGCTGTAGACTACCGTTAATTAAAGTATCATCTTATCTAGCGTCATCCGGTTTATCTTTCATGTCAGATTTAAAAGCTTCACCAAAAGTTTACCTGTACTGGGAAGGGTCCAAGTTTGTCTCCGTGATGGGACTGATTCTAAGTTATACCGTCGTCTAATGTTCTGTTTAGACGATGGTTTCTCGATGAAACTATCATCCAATATTTTATGTGTATTACTGACAATAACCTTTTATATATTTATCCATTATCTAGATTCACAATTTATTGATTTCGGTTATTATATTCCACACTTGAAAAATAAATATTTATAAAATCTAAAATATTCAAAACAAACGTAAATAAAACTACAAATGAATAAATATACAATGATAAGAGTAATTCCATTAACTTTAACACTAATCATAATTATTTGGGCAATAAAATGGTTCAAATAAAAATACAACAGAGTAAAATGCAATAGAACATTGAGTAATGAAATACAACATAGTAAAAAACTTGACAACATGAAATGAAATAGTTCAACAAAATACAAGACAACATGATTGCTTCTTTCTCTTATCTTTATTAGTGTTTTTAACACATATTTATTCAACATCTAAACAAACTAAGTGTGAAGTCATTGTAAAAAAATCAACCTCTTCCAGCAATGGCAATCCTTTGGTAAAGGAATGCAGTTGCATTCGTCATCATCCTCATTACCATCATAAATGGCTCTTGGTTTCATCGGCACGGCTAATGATAAATCTAAGTCCTTAGAATTGGTTGTGAAGAAAACTTGTTTTGCTTTTAATGCCAAGATTAATAGATCTTTCTTGTAGCCCAAGTTTTTAAAGTTTAGCACTATAATACCATTATTATCGACCTTAGCGTAATTAATGTCGGCCAACTTATACATAAAAAGTCACTTGCAGTATGCAATAGTCAAGTTCTTATATGTCCTCAACATAACTATAGTAGTTCTTTGTTCCATATATATGATTCTTATCTTTTGCGGAGGAAATATACATGGAATCAGCATAAGATACACAACAATATTTTTGACTAGATGCTTCTCATCTCTTTTACGATTGAAGAAAGTATAACCATTAATTGAATGAGGGATCCTCCGACCAACTTAAACAAATCTTATGAGACACCTTCACTGTCACAACCCGCCTTTTCGGGCTGTGATTAAAACCTTTTTCTTACTTACTTAGGGCCAAAAATTGAGGGAACTTTTTTTTTTTTTTAAATTGAATAAATATTTCTCATACCATAATTTTCAGAAACCTCCAAAATACTTTCACAACCTTGTATTTACATAAACATTCTTACTTTTATAACATTTTCCTGTTCGAACATTCCTTTTCAAAATAACTTATAATATGTACAGCGGAAACATTCAGCAGCGGACTCTATACCCAATCTGCACCCATCATCCGTCCGCCAGTTCATCATTACAATTTATTCTGACCTTCTTGTCGGAATACCTACAGCATAAAATACTTGATGAGCTAACGCCCAGTAAGTCTCATAAATCCCACATGGACAATCAAATGAATGCATGATTCGATTATGCTTTTTTATGAACTTTTCTTATCTTTATCATTTCTTATCTTCCATTAGGGCCCAAGTGTTCGTACCATTGCGCAATTTCATTAGAGTCTACGTAACACCGTGACCATATTTTATCTTTTAAACTCCCCTTGCTTCGGGAGTCGGTACGACACTTTTCTTAACTTTTGGTGACATTTACCAATCCATTTAATATGGTTGTCATATCAGGCATGAAATGATATTCACATGTTATCCATAAATCATAAGTTCGTATGCATTGTAGAGTACCCACAAGTACCTACTTCATAAACATCAATGTTTTCATAATTGTATACACAAGTATACCATATATTGCATGTAACAATACATAACATGATATACACTCAGGTATTTTATTCGTATACACAAGTACATCATATATTGCATGTAACA